>JAODAL010012694.1:0-94366 GCA_025379985.1 Phyllomedusa bahiana
AAATTTTTAAAAAAAAGAGCGATCCTTGTAGTGAGACAACCCCATTAATTCTCAAGAAATATGGGAGTCATAGAGCTCAGACCCTCTTCAATTATAAAGTGATGGCATATCCTAGAAGTATAATCCAATATCGGCAGCACACTACTAGCACTATGAAACTATCAAAAAGAACACAGGAATTTTTGGAAAAGCATTTCTGCTACTTAGGATACATGAACAAATTTGAGGTTCTTATTTCACATTTTTGTTCAGAGCTCTACATTTCAGGGAGAGAAGATTCCAGCTACAACGTACTCTGCATTGATTTAAAAACCTGTGCAGGTGGCTGGAGTGCAAAAAAACCAAAGAAGGGACAGCCATTCCCCCAAACGAATAGTCTAGAAAACATTATTTGGTCTGTACATTCCAAAAACTTTTTTCTTGAAAAAAATGAGCTAGGTGCACACTGGTGAACTAAGAACCTCAACATTTTTCATGTATTTTAAGTAGCAGAAATGCTTTTCCAAAAATTCCTATGTTCTTTTTGATAGTTTTTTAGTGCTAGTAGTGTGCTGCCGACATTGGATTGTGTTTGTATGTTACTGCCGCTCCAGTGTGCACCTGTGCTCATTTTTTTCAAAACCATTTTTTGGATGTGCAAAACCATATATTGTTTTCCATATCCTAGAAGTATGACGCAACTTCATGAAATGGGAACACCCCTTTAACGAGATCAGAGTATTCTGTTAGAAAAGAGAAGAGTGACAACTCACAGCGGTGGGATCCTTCTTGTGGAGGGTGCCTGCTGTGACTTGTCTGAAGCCCCCAGGATACCTGAGAAGAAAGGAACAAGGTAAGATAATGGTCGTTAACCTCCGGGAAGACTTGAGTCAAGTCACTTCCTGGGATGAAATGGGCCAACAATAACATTACAAAAAAAATGGCCTTATGTATGAAAACTGTCTAGCAGTACGACTGTCTTTATTGCCCATAGCAACCAATGTGAGCTCAGCTTTCATTGTTCCAGAGCACTATATGAAATGGGAGCACTGATTGGTAGTTATGGGCAACAGACCGTCTTACTGCTAGACAGTTTTCATACATGTGGCCCAATGTATCTATTCCTGGGGATTACGACTGTCCCAAACTGCTTCTGAGATTATGGTGACAACCCATCCCTTTCCGCAGTACCGTGTGGGCCCAATCACCCCTTCCAAATCAATGCCCCCGCACAAGTGTTACTAAATAAACTAGACACAAGGTAGAGATGGTTACATTTGTTTTTATCTGGTCCCTGCACACATACGGCCTTAATAGAGCCATGTGCATGAGCCTTAAGAGAGTTTAAAGGGGAATTGCCACTTGGCAAAATTCCTTCTGAGGCCGGCTCGTAGCTCACTATGTGCAGACCTCAGAGAATGGGTTGATGGCTGTGCTTGCACAATTCTCCCTGTTTATTTCTATGGCAGTTTCGAATACAGTGCGCTTGGAACTCCCATAGACATGAGTATGGGAGAAGTGTGCGATCGTGGCTATCCCCCACACTCTCTGAGTCTGGTTCATAGGGAACTCTAGGCATGTCTCAGAGAGAACCCTCACCACATTGATTAGCTTTTAACATGTACGGAAAGGTAAATGAAGACTATTACAAGATACATTGCTTTGTTGATTTAGGTTTGTTAAGGAATAAAGAAGACTTATATACTGCTAGTGTACACAAGTTTCTCTGGTTACCGGACCACTTCTTCGCACTTCTCCAGGCTCTCCATGCTTAGAGCTGCTGTCAGTTCATCCATGGCAGGTCAATCTGTACTGAGTCTCATCGCTAGCACAGAAACTTTGTTTACTAAAGCAAAAGACGGTTTTAAAACCCCTAAACCGAGCTTTTAACTGTTATTTAATACCTCCCCACTCCTGTCACTGTAAAAAATAAGCAAGGAAAGCAAGCTGGTATGCCCCTCACGGCTGTGATCCCCCCACACCTGACGCTGCTGGGTCCTGAACCAGCATCGTGAGAAAACCCCTTTAAAAGGATGATTGTAAAAGGACGGCAAGTGGCAACAAATCCACGCAAAATCTGCACGTAAAAATTTGCAACAGATTTTGGTGCAACTTTTACCCTTTCTTTAAATTATTAAAATCTGAAAATAAATCTGCCACCATGTACCATTTAAGTACGGATGTTGCAAAAGGGCTTTGGGGCCCCTTCAGGCTGCTAACTCTGCACTCCCAGTAGCTGCACCCCTGCCCAACTACCTAAAGAATGTACAAACCCTAAGGTTTCGGGGCTCTTTTTGGGATACGGGTGGGGGGTCCCTGGGTGAGGCAATCCTTTAAGGGCAAATGGGTACATTTGCAAGTTGAAAAATTGACGTCATTTTTATTAAAACACCAGAGCCATTAACCATTTTGTTATGGTCCCTTAATGCAGGTTTGCAAGTTCGGCCCCATTCACATAACGTTTTTTCTCCCGGTTGGGGGTTTGGCGGGGAACCAGAGAAATTCATCTTGCCACAGCCACAGTGGTCTGAAGGCACCATGCAGTCTATAGAGCAAATGTGCCTGCCACACTTGTGTGTCCCATGCACAAAGCATTTCTACATTCGGTAAGTAGGGCAGATGTTATACAATTCACACTACATTTGTCCCACAGAACTCCATGGCCCCATCACGGCCTCAGTGCGGTATCCGTCAGGATACATTTCTCAGGGCATCCCAACAGACACGAGGGACACAACCCTGAAGTAAATGGGGCCTCACTCTGTACAGTACAGATCGTTACACCACGGGAAATATCACAGTGACCAGATCTGACTGTACAGAAGTCACCAAAATGGTGTCCCTCTTCTATGACATCACTTCCTGCTGTCTGGCTATCAGCTGAAGCTGCACCTCTCAGACTTCCTTTTGTGCTCACCCTCTCTCTCTATAGTCTATACATAATACTGGTAACACTGGGGGGCGCTCCGTCCATCAGGCCCTTTCCCCTTTTAATTAGACCAGAATACAAAAAAATCCAGAAAAAACGTAGAGCTCAATGGGGGGCATTTATGAGAAAATGTCTAGATCTAAGACTTTCCTTTTTGCCCAAAGCAACTAAACAAAAGCTCATACAAACCCAAACAGAGTGCCTTTCATTTTTTCAGAACATATAGAAATGAAAGGGGGGGTTTTGATTGGGTTTCTATGACGATTGGGACTACGGGCTCTGCTTGGTTTCTATGATTCTGACTGGTTGCTATGGGCTCTGATTGGGTTTCTACGGGGTTGGGTTTCACGGGGTTTCCAAAAGGGGTTCTATGATCTGATTGGTTGTTTAGCTCTTTTTTAGTTGCTATAAGCTCTGATTGGTTACTATGGGCAACAAAGAAAGTCTTACACCTAGACAGTTTCATAAGCGAGACTCAAAGTGTTACTAGTATTATTTGCAAACAAGGGATGTACATGACAGGAAGTCTATAACGTGACAACAGTTTCAGAGCAGGAAGTGATGTGCAGTAACGTGCAGCAGTATTCGTTACGTCTACTGGTGTTACGAACCTATAGTGTACAAAAAAAAGCCTGGAAACACTTAGGGCCCTAGAGGGAAAGAATTAAAGGGGTGCTTTCACCATGCTCTTTGACAGAGTCTGCCCTTCACAGCCAGATTCAGGCTCCAACTTCCTGTTCAAGCTGTGGGTGGTTCTACAGCAGTAACTGATATTTCAGCTCTGCTACTCCTAGCTGAGTCTTTTAGAGGGACATTGCTAACCAAAGGATTTTTTTTTTCCACAAAACCAAGTTTATTGCAGATAACCCCAGGATCGATAAAACAACATAATCAAAACGTACAGATTATATCGGCTGAGATCAGAAAATTAAAGAGAACCTGTCACATAGGTTATGCCCCCCTTGCTGAGGACAGCCAAGCTAGTGTCAGACCTGCTGTTTCCAGCGCTGTGTCCCTCATTCTGTAAGATGCTGCAGTTTTCCAGTATTTAGTGCTCAAATCTGCAGTTTTCAGCCAGAAAAGAGTCCTGAAAAAGAGTCTTTTTTTTTCAAACCCCGCCTACCTGAGGCTAGCCCCGCCCACCTCAACTGATAAACCTATTACTTTGAATAGATAGAATGTGAATAACTGCCGGGTGGGCGGGTCTAGCCTTTGGGGGCGGGGCTAACACCTGCTCATGAATAAGATTTGAGCATTAAGCTCAAAAGCTACACTTTCAGAAAGGGCACAGCGCTGGAAACAGCAGGGCTGCACTAGCTTGTGCTGTCCTCAGCAAGGGGGCATAATCTATGTGACAAGTTCTCTTTAAAGGCATGTAACATAAACCAACAGTTTTTGACAAGGATACAAGATGTAGAGCAATGGCAAAGTAATATAAAAGTACAGTAAGAATAACAACAGGCAATAAACCTATAAGGAACAAATGTAATAACACATTGAAAATGAAAACAGTAAACCGGTGTCTGTGTCTTATGTATAGTTCACTAGGAGTGGTCATGCCAGCAACAAATATCCTAACAAGGAGTTAATGTCCAGTTCTTTGGAGAGTTATATTTATGCAGCAGAAGACAGGGTAGGGCCCCTCAAATTAATTTAAACCAAACAGCAATAATCAAGAATGAGATGAAGTGTCTGGTACCTATGTATGAGGCAAATCAAGCCATCTCTTTCAGATTGTAGAGAATTTATCGGGATGCTAATAGGAGGATTTACACAGTAGGACAGGAAGCTGCAGAGCTCGAAGGGTTTAAAGTTGGTCAGTGAGAAACATAAACAACCTCCTGTCCTGCCGCTAAGACATAGCAGGGAGTGACATCACCATCCTGACCAGGGCTGCTAGAGCAGAGAGGTGGTCGGTAAAACTAGAAGCTTGTGTACACAACGAGAAAAGATCTGCTCTGAAAGAAAGCAAAATCAGAACAGCAATGTATTCAATAATAATCTTTATTTACCTTTGCCTTCATGTTTAAAGTCAATCAATGTGATGAAAATACCCCTTTAATGTCCGAATACCTCCATTTTAGCAACTATACGAGGATACACTTAAATTCAGCCCTCTCCACAAAATGTCTCCCAAGAACCTCTTGTTTTTAACAACATTTTTTGGGAAACAAGGACTTCTTGTACAGCTAAAAATTCTAATTTTTCACTCACCCTGTATGTGAAGAATAAACCTTCTGTTCCCATTTATTTCCAGAGAAGGCGATGTGTCGGGTGTTCTTCACCACCACATGGTCTCCACAGTCACCTGCACAACAGACCAAGAACATTAGTTATAGCTTACTCTCACAACCTCCTGGCTTGCTGGAATATGGCACAATGGTAATTGTACGGACAGAAGAATTAAGTGCTCTAGAGAACATTTTCTAGCATGGAGGTGTGAGGCACTGAAAGTGTGAACCTCAGTAATAACACAAGTAGCTCCTACTTTGCAACTACTTTTTGCTCAAGTACAAATAAATTAAGAAAAATGAAGCACCTTTACAAATAGTCACAACTAAAAACCTTAAACCATATTGTGTACACAGCTCCTATAAGGTGGGGGATCACTGTGTAAATATAAATTATTTTTTTTTGGATCCCCCTGGACCCTATATAACCTTTTTTAATGGACAACCATTTTAAAGGAAAACATCAGAATAGAAGAAGCAGAGCATGACTACTCATAATCCTTATGTCATGCCCAAGGATTTATTCTGATACTTTATTTTTGTGAGACAATTGGCATTCGCCTCTTAGGGGTTTCTGTCTTCTTAAGGATCAAAACTGTAGGGTCATAGGTTGGGCTCATTGTCTACTATGTATTAAGGCATGAAAGCCTCCATTAAAAGGGTTTTCTCACCATGCAGTTTCACTGTTACAGCCAGCTTTTCTGTCACTCTGCCTTTGTCAGGCTGTGGGTGGTTCTGTAGCAGTGATTAGCAGGGCTGTGGAGTCGGTAAGCCAAAACTCCGACTCCTCAATTTCCCTGACTCCGACTCCTGACTCCCTCATACATGGCGCATGTTTAAGTGATAACTTTACTGTAGTAAAATGGTAACATCAGGCTTTTCATAGTTTTATAGTTTGTAAGGCCGGAAAAAGACGAGACGTCCATCCAGTTCAGCCTGTTGTGCTAAGGTGTTGATCCAGAGGAGGCAAAAACCACCCATGAGTGTAGAAGCCAATTGTCTCATTTTAGGGAAAAATTCCTTCCCGACTCCAATCTGGCAACGAATAATCCCTGGAATCAATGTCCCCTCTCCTGAATCCTAGTCACTATAACTTGTTAATATTATTACGCTCCAGAAATGCATCCAACCCATTTTGAACCTGTTACTGAATTCACCGTGAACAAGTCCCTGGCAGAGAGTTTCCACAGTCTCGACTGCTCTTACAGTAAAGATATCCTTTCCTATGTTTATGTAGAAACTTTCGTCCTCAAGACGTAGAAGATGCCCCATTGTTCTGAATACAGTCCTGGGTTTAAATAAGTCTTGAGAGAGATCTCTATATTGACGTTTGATGTATATAAACATATTTTTTTTTCTTTTTTTTTTTTTTTTTTTTTTTTTTTTTTTTTTTTTTTTTTTTTTTTTTTTTTGTTTTTTTTTTTTTTTTTTTTATATTGTTTTTTTTTTTTTTTTTTTTGTTTTTTTTTTTTTTGTTTTTTTTTTTTTTTTTTTTATTTTTTTTTTTTTTTTTTTTTTTTTTTTTTTTTTTTTTTTTTTTTTTTTTTTTTGTTTTTTTTTTTTTTTTTTTGTTTTTTTTTTTTTTTTTTTTTTTTTTTTTTATTAGTACCCCCCAAAGCTGTCTTTTCTCTAAACTAAATATCCCTAATCTTGCCAATCTTTCGTGTACTGTAGTCCACCCATCCTTTTATTTATTTTGTTGCCCGCCTTTGTACCTGTTCAAGCTCGTACAATGTCTTTCCTTGTGCAACTGGTGCCCAAAACTGTACACAATATTCCATGTGTGGTCTAACCAGTGACTTGTATAGTGGGGAGAATAATGTTCTCATCATGTGCATCTATGCCCTCTTAATGCAACCCCATGATCCTGTTTGCCTGGCAGCCTGCTGTCGGACACTGGCTGCTACAATTAAGTTTTCTGTCCACAGGATTCCCCAAGTCCTTCTCCATGTCACTTTTACCCAGGTTTTTTCCATATTAAACATGTAATGGATTTCTCTCCCATGTGCATAACCTAGCATTTATCTGTATTACACCTCATCTGCCCATTTCCCTGCCCAGGCTCCACTTATCCAGATCCCTTTTTTAATAACACATTATCCTCTATTGTGCTGAATCCTCTTTACAGAGCTTAGGTATCTTCTGCAAAGATCGATATTCTACTGTGTATTCCAATGAAAATGTAAAGAGGATTGGCCCCAATACTGAGCCTGGGTACCTAGTACAGCGATCCAGTCTGAGTATGTACCGATTAATTACAACCCTTTGTTTTCTATCAGTGATTGCCAGTTACTTACCCACTTGCACAACATTTTCCCCCATCCAAGCAATTCTCATTTTATTTACCATCCTTTTTATGTGGCACCGTTCAAATGCTTAGAAAAATCTAGATATATGACATCCAGTGCCTCACCCCGATCCAGTCTAGCACTGACTTCTCATAGAAGCTGATGAGATTAGTCTGACGGACCGATCCTTCATGTAACCCATGCGGGAACGGCATTATACATTTATTGTCAGTGAGATACTCCATGATAGAATCGGTACTGAGAAAACCTTCAAACATTTTACCTACAACAGAGGTCAAACATACCGGCCTATAGATTCCTGGATCACTTGTTTTGACCCCGTTTTGAATATTGGCACCACATTTTGCTATGCGTCCAATCTTGGACATACCCCTTATAACAGTCCATAAAATAATAAAAATAGGGCCTATCTATGATAACATCACTTAACTCCCTTAGGACAACGTGGGTGTATGCCATCAGGACCTGGGGATTTTTCTATTTTAATCTTCTTAAGATGGAGCTGCACTTCTTCCTGGGTTAGACAAGAAACTTTTAAATTGAGTTTTAACTCATCCCTCTGTTCAACAGGAAGGTCTCCTCCTCCTCCTCGTAAATACAGTGGAGAAGAAGTGTTTTTAATACGTTTGCTTTTTTTCTCATCGCCCTCTACTGTCTCTCCCCTCAGTAATTTTCAAAGGGCCAACATTTTCTGTTTTAACTCTTTTACTATTTATATAGTATAAAAAATATTTTGGGGTTAGTTTTACTTTCTATAGCAATATGTCTTCCCGTCGCCAGCTTTGCTCCTTTATCTTTATTTTACACACTTTATTTTTTCCCTATAGCTTCTTAGTGCTCTTCATCTGCCCTCCTGTTTTTAGTATTAAACGCTTTCTTTTGTTTTTATTGCCTCCTTTTGAACATCCCTTGTTGATCCACATTGGGTTTTTTCCTGTTTTCTAATTGTTTTATAATTACCATACAGTATGTACCACTCGCAGTGGAGCCCTAGGTTTTTTTAAAAATATCCCATTTATATTAGTTTCTGCCATATTTAAACACATTAGTCCCCAGTCAAATACGTTTAGGCCTCCCAAGCAGAATAAAATTAGCCTTCCATAAAATTCAGGTTTTTGTGGGCTCTTGACAAAAAACTCTATTGAAGGATAAACGGAATTTATTATATTAATGGTCACTATTTCCTAGTGCCCCTCAACCTGAACCTTTGTTTACTCTGTCAGTCTATTAGTCAATAAAAATCTAGAAGGGCCTATCCCTCTAGTCGATTCCTGCAACCATTTGCAAAGATAATTATCATTAGTTGTATTGACAAAAACCTTTTCCTTTGTGAGAGCTTACAGGTTTCAGATTCCCTGTTGATGTCTGGATCATTTAAAGTCGCCATAATAATAACCTCATTCGATTAGCCGCCTCATCTATTTGCCTGATGAGTACATCTTCTATGTTGTCTGTTATTTTGGGGCCCTATAGCAAAGACCCCTAATATTATTATAATTGGTTTATTTGTTACCCCCATGTAATAATTTACCCATAATGATTCCACCTGTTCATTACCTGTACCTATATCTTTCCGCAGTTTGGTTTCAGACAGGATTTTACATAGAGACAGACACCTCCCCCTTCCGGTCTTTACATCCTTTCTAAAATAACTGTATCCCAGCAAGTTAACCGCCCAGTCGTAAGCTCTCTCCAGCCATGTCTCAGTTATCCCCACATGTCTTATTTTTCTTCAGCTTATTAATACTTCTAGTTCATTAATTTTGTGTCAACTCCTGCATTGGTCACATGCAATTTATAGAGTTTTTCAGTTTTTATTCCTTCTCCCTGAAGCTTTTTATACTATGCTACACCCCCTCCCTCCACTCCACCCCCTGTTTTATTCCTAATTCCCAGCACTCTATCTTCACTATCTTGCATGCAATATGTGTAGTTCCCCCCCCCCAACCCAGTTTAAATATTCTCCAACTCCTGCCATTTTGTCCCCAATACAGCCTGCCCCCTCCCATTTAGGTGCAACCCTCCCTAGCATAGAGTCTGTAGCCAAGACAGAAATTGTCAGCCCAATCTCTAAAACCTAAATCCTCTTTCTACACTCAATTTTTTGAGCAACTAATCCACTTCCTCTATCTCCCCTGCCTCTCTGGTGTGCTCTGACAGGTATTATTTCTGTAAATATTACCTTGGAGGTCCTTGCCCTGAGATTTTGGCCTAAGTCCCTTAAATCGATTTTAAGGACTCTCCACCTCCCTATCACTTTGTCATTGGTGCCAATTGTGGACCATGACAGCTGATTCTCACCAGCCCACCCAGCAATCTGTCAAACCCGATCCGCGATATGTTCGAACCCGGGCCCCAGGTAAACCAACACACTGTTCGACGATCCCGTCCTTTGTGGGCAAGAATGCCCTGTCTGTGCCCCTTATAAATGGAGTACCCCAACTACTACACCTGTCCTAGGCCTGACCTGCACTCCTATTCCCCATCTTACTCGGGAAGCAGACAGGGGATGTCTTGCAGCACAATTGCTTTTTCTGAACCGACATCCCCCTCATCCGCCAATCTTGCAAATGTTTTTTTTTTTTTTTTTTTTATTTTTTATTTGTTGGGGTGTACCAGTTTTAGGACTAGCCTCCCTATAACCCTCTTCCCTCTGCCCTTCATTCTTACTTATACCCATCTAGTTGCCTTATGTTTCCTCGCACCTCACATGCTACCACCCTCCCCAGTATCTACCATCCTGCGAGTGATTGCTCATTGGGCACCGGCTCGCTTCCAAGATGGCAATGGATCTCAGTGTTCGACCACTTGCTCATTAGATCCAGGATCCGGGCTTCTAAATGTTGCAAGTGTGCACACATCCTTGCACAGCAGTAATGCCCCCACGAACTGTTCCCAAGGCATGGCAATACAATGCACAGGTTGTGCACTGGACAGCAGTGTCAAACATGGAACTCATGGGGATTTTCCAAAAAGATATATGAATATATAAATATTAATAAGTAATACAATTACTGTCCCCTCTAAACTCCCCAAATCTAAAGTCCTATCCAATCTTAAGTCTCCAAAACTTAAAAGAAACACACTTATAAGGAAAACACACTCGCAGACTCGTTCACTCGCTAGAACAGACACTGACAAGCAAAATGGTAACAATGTTTTGAACTTTTGACTTTCAGGCCCCACATCGCACTATCCACTACAGCATTTGACATGGAGACTACACCATCATTTTATATTACAGTCATCTTACCGATCTTATAACATAAAGGTGACTTGCAAAATTTAGCATCTGCCTTAGTTCTGCAGATTCTTTCCTGTAATTTGTCTGCATTGTTACTGTTTTGCTCCTAAAAATCAAAATCTTAATTTTTATTATTTGTTTAGAATTTGTAAATCCATCTTTGGATTTCAGCACTGCCTGAATTCTTATGGACTCTGGATCAGATTCAAGCAGGTCTTGACCAAAATCTGATCCCAGGTCTCTTCTACACGTTCCCAATGTTGGTGCAGACTGGACTTTGGTACGATACAGCTTTATTTCTTCTTCCACTACCCACAAGTGTTGGGGGTTGATGTCTGTGACTGGGGCCCGGTATACAGCAACTCTACTTCATTATCAATGACCATTCCTTCTCCAACCTTGACGTCTGCTTCAGGTTGTTGTTTTGCTGGAAACTATGTCGTCCTTTTCATACACGAATGGTTGATCTCTTCTACTTCTTTGAAAGCAAGTGAAAAATTTTGCTGAAATCTGGTCAATGTGTTTGCTATGGGAGCGGAATCTTTTCCCCTGTATCAACACTTTGCCTGCTCCATGTCATCAATAACACTCTTCATCTGATGAGGCTGAAGATATGGGAGCAGCAGCACTGGCCGGACCCAATTCCTCTTGCTCTTGGCACTGCATCAAACTAACTGGACAAATGACACCAACTCCTGCAAAATGGGCACCGACTCCATGTCCCTGTGACTAGCTTCTCTGTGACTAGCTGTGACTTTACAAAGACATAAGTGCAAGAGATTTAATCTTCATTAAACAAAGCTACAGGTTTGAGTGACAACAATTGCTTATCTGGAAACAAAAGCTAATCTGGTTAGAATTAGTCTGCTGGGAGTGAGCTCTCCCTACCATGGTGACCTCCCTCCCTGCTCCAATCAGATACCAGCGATATAATCAGGTAACCATAGAATCCTATGTGCACTCAGAGCAAATAAAATCTCTTCTCTTCCCAACTAAAGTAAAATGAAAAGGTCAATGGATTTAGAAAAAGTCTTCAGACACCTGTCCCTACATGTTGAAAGCTGTTCTTTGTAGTGAGAAAACCCCTTTAACCTCTTAAGGACCCTGGACGTATGAGTACATCCCAGGGTCCCTAAGGGGCTTTGCAGGGGGATCGCTCCGCTAATCACCGCTAACACTCGGCCGTTACAGCGCGAACGGGCAGCGTCGCCCGCCCGCACTGTTCAACTCTACAGATGCCGCGGCAAAGATGGCCGTGGCGCCTGAATGAGTGATGATCGGTGCCGCGCACCGACCTTCAGGGCGATTCGGCATTTGCCCGCAGCATAGCTGCAACGATCTGACGCCCAGACATGGCAGCGGGGAGCCCTGTGAATGCTCCCGTCACTGCCATGTCCTGGTTTGCCTCACTTTCGGCCATAGACAGGAAGTGGGGAAACCGCCATCTTAGTACAGTCTAATTGCATTGTCTAGCAATGCATTAAACTGTATTAACGATCGTGCCCACTAGTGGTCCAAGCACCCTAGGTAGACTCAATGTTACAGTGAAAAAAAAAAAAGAAATAAAGTTTTAAAAGTACAAAAAAAAAGTATTAAAAGTTCAAATCTCCCCCTTTCCCCATTTTACAAATAAAACAATAAATAATAAAAAGTTTACACATTTGGTATCGCCGCGTCTGAAAAAGTCCGATCTATAAAAATATAAAATCATTTTCCCGTCGCTGAATAGAAAAAAAAAAAAAATTCCAAAGCCAAAATAGGTTTTTGGTATTTTCGTCACTTAAAAAAGGGAAAAAAAAGTGATCAAAAAAGTCGCCACCCAAAAACTGTAGCGTAAAAAGTACACTTAACCCCGCAAAAAAAGCCCCTCACTGACGTCCGTAGGTTTTTTGTCAAAAAAGTTTTTTGGGTCGCACAAACTGGCCCCGCAGCGCAATTTCAAAATAAAAAGTTTTGGTTTTTTTTTCGGTCCCAAAACATAAGGGAAACCCTCATGTTTGGTATTGTGGTGCTTATCACCCTGTAGAATACAGATAACCAATTATTTCCCGAAGATGAAGCCGTAAAGCAAAACACCCACAAACTGGCGAAAATAGTTTTTTTTTTACAATTTGCCCCATTGGAATTTTTTTGCGGGTTTTCCCTTATTCTATAGTAAGTGAATAACACCATTAGAATACATCTTGTCCCCGCAAAATAAAAGCCCTCATGTGTCTATGTAGGTGGAAAATAAAAAAGGGATGGTTTTTTAGAAGGGGAGGAGGGAAAAAAAAAACGTGTCACCCAAAAAAAAACCCCGGGTTCTTAAGAGGGTTTAAAAAATCCTTGGTATCCTAGACAATTTTAATGCATTTTGTAGACCATGGTGGGTATCGTATGAAGCGGTCACTACTAGCCCTTTTTCTTCCTACAAAGAACCCCCCCTTAATGTAAAGGTTCAGTCCGAAAGTTTTCATTTATTAAAATTCCACTGTAAAAAAATTTTTTTCACCCCGCAAAAAAATAAAATGATAAAATTTTGGAGCCCGAGGGCCCGGTCGTATACAGACATAATTTTTTTCTTATTAAAACACTGTATAAGTAAGTGACAGTTTTCATAAGTAAATACAAAAAAGTGCGAAATCACCCCAAACACAGAGATAGCGATCCCCCATTCCCGCATACCTGACAAGACTGGAGTCAAGTGAGATATTAACCCCATTACAGACAGGAGATATACTAACCACCAACCAGGGGAACCCTTTCCCGCAGGAAGGGAATTGAAAACTCTTCGGGCGAGGGAAGCTCATCAAAATTTCTTGCAATCCCTCTCCTCATAGGCTATTAGGACAGACAGTCTAGAAGATGCCAAACAGGGCTGCCCTCCAGACGCAGGTCTAATTTGGCGGGCCCCAAAATTTCCTTTTGGGGCTTTGTTCTATTTATAAGCCCTGGGCCCACTAGACTCGATGCGGGCAAAACCCAATGGCCCACACTGATTTAAAGGGGTTGTCTCATATAGGATTCATTTTACCTCAGTTTTTTTTCTTGGTTTCCTTTAAATTTAGGGACGTGTTTATTTTGGCTTTACTAGGCTACAGTAAAAGCCGGTCGGGTTTTTATAGAAACCCAGTGCGGGAAATCAGGAGAGTTCAAACGGGTCGTGTTATGCCCCAGTGTGGAACCCTATGGGGAATGTCAAACGGGTCTGTAGCTATAGAAACCGTGAGGAACCCATCAGGATAGATCAAAAGGTTTAGCATAGCAACATGCGGAGCCATCAGGAAGATAAAATAGGTTGTAGCTTAGAAACCCAGTGGGGGCAGCCTATGGATAGTCAAACAGGTCAGTAGCTTAGCAACCATGCTGGCAGTTTCAGGTAGATCAAAAGGTCTGTAGCAATGGGTAACTGAGGGCTGCTGCAGCCCATACAAAAGGGGAATTTATTTTAGGAAAAGGGAGGGGGCGTTAATGGAACAATTGCAAAGTGAATTTTTTGCAAATCTTTAACATAAAAAAAACAGCTTTTCCTTTTTAGAGACAACCCCTTTAAAGGGGTTTTACACAAAAGAATTTTTGTTTCCCAGGGAAGGGCCGCCATAAGGGGGTACAACCGTTTCTCCCGTATGGGGCCCCCCTTTTCCCCCTGACAGAGCGGGGGCCCGGGGGCGGCCGGCCGAACAGGCTCTGCCTGGCCCACAGTGGGGCCCCGGGCTCCCGCGGCCCCGGGGGGCGTGCCGTGCTACCCGGGGCCCGCCGCGCATCGGTCACTGAGCGCTCGGGCCCCGGTTTCCCGTGCCTCAGAACCGTTTCCCCCGGGGTTGGGGATAATGTCCCCACTCCCGGGGCTGCTTTGGGGGTGTCAGGGAGCACAGCGCCACTAGGGGGCTCGCTGATCTCCCTGGCAGCTGAAGGTGTTAGGCCCTTTACTCCAGGCGCCCCGGCCCCCCCTGGCGTAGGGCGGGGGTGACGTCATTCAAGGCGGCCCCATGCAGGGGGCAGTACGGAGCCCCGGGAGGCACGGGGGGGCCGGGGGCCGCCAAAGGGGGGGGCCGGAGCCAGGTAAGGGGGTGTTTTTTTTTTTTTTAAATATAAATAAGGGAAGCGGGCCCTGCTACCGCTCTCTGAAGGGGGGGCCTGGCTACCTAACCTTCTAAAGGAGGGCCTGGCTACCTAACCTCTAAAGGGGGCCTGGTACCTAACCTCTAAAGGGGGGCCCTGGCTACCTACTCAAAGGGCGGGCCCTGGTACCTACCTCTAAAGGGGGGCCCTTGTACCTAACCACTAAAGGGGGGCCTGGCTACTAAACTCAAAGGGGGGCCCCTGGCTACCTAACCTTAAAGGAGGGCCTGGATACCCCTAACTCTAAAGGAGGGGCCCTGGTACCTAACTCTAAAGGAGGGCCCTGGCTACATAACCCTAAAGGAGGGCCCGGCTACCTACCTCCTAAACGGTGTGGCCTGGCTACCTAACCTCTAAGGAGGGCCTGGCTAGCCTTAACCTCTAAGGAGGCCCTGGCTACCTTACCTCTAAAGGAGGGCTGCTACCTAACTCTAAAGGAGGGCCCTGGCTACCTAACTCTAAAGGAGGGCCTGGCTTCCTAACCCTAAAGGAGGGCCCTGGCTACCTAACCTCTAAAGGAGGGCCTGGCTAACCTAACTCTAAAGGTGGGCCCTGGCTACCTAACCTCTAAAGGAGGGCTGGCTACCTAACCTCTAAAGGAGTGCTGGCTACTAACTCTAAAAGAGGGCCCTGGCTACCTAACTCTAAAGGAGGGGCCTGGCTACCTAAACCTTAAAGGTGGGCAGCTGGCTTACTAACTCTAAGGAGGGCACTGGTCCCTCAACCTCTAAAGGAGGCTGGTACCTTAACTCTAAAGAGGGCCCTGGCTACTAACCTCTATCGGAGGGCCCATGGCTACGCTAACTCTAAAGGAGGGCCCTGGCTACCTAAACCTCAAAAGGAGGGTCCCTGGCTACCTACTCTAAAGGAGGGCCTGGCTATTAAACCTTAAAGGAGGGCCCTCGGTACCTAACCTTAAAGGAGGGGCCCTGGCTACCTAACCTTAAAGGAGGGCCCTGGCTACTAACCTCTAAAGAGGGCCCTGGCTACCTAACCTTAAAGGAGTCCAATCCCCACCTTCAAACCAGTAGCATAATCGACTCTAAGTTATGGCCTATACCCGCTCTCCCACCCATGGGAAGTTTGTACAGAGGTTGGACTAGGTAAAGAGATGCTGGAAAATTGAGGTATCTAGATAGATATTTGTGTGTAATTTCTGCTAGGGAGAGCTGTGGCCGGGACATGTCCTCATGGCTCCCCTGTGGAACGGATGCAGAAGAATGGGAAAAAGGAATTGATCAAGAGAAGGAGCGATCCTCAGATTGGACGTCTCGGTGAGTCCCTGGATGTAAGGGTTTGTTACTTTATATTGGATCAGTTGCTGTATTCACTGTAATGTTGACCTGAGCTGGTGTCTGGACCTCTATGTGGTCTTCTAATATGGGTTGGTGTTGTAGGTTATACTGAGCTGGTGTTGACCTCTATGTGGTCTCTAATATCGGTGGTGTTGTAGGTTATACCTGAGCTGGTGTTGACCTCTATTTGGTATCTATAAGGCCGCTGTTGGTGTTGTGTAGTTTATATCTGCGCTGGTGTCTTAACCTTATGTGCTCTCTATTGGCAGAGTTGGAGGTATTACCTGAGTGGGTCTGACCTCTATGTGGGTCTTATATGGCGGTGTTGTAGGTTATACTGAGCTGGTGTTGATCACTATGTGGTCTCTATAAGCGTGGTGATGTTGCAGGTTATACGCTGAGCTGGTTGTTGACCTCTATGTTGGTCTTTATATGGCGGTGTTGTAGGTTATACCTGAGCTGTGTTTTTGACCTCTATGTGGTTTATATGGTGGGTGTTGATGTATACCTGAGCTGGTTGTCTGACCTCTATGTGGGTCTCTATATGGCATTGTTGTAGGTTAATACTGAGCTGGTCTGTTGACCTCTATGTGGTTCTCCATATGGCGGTGTTGTAGGTTATACCTGAGCTTGTGGACCTCTATATGGGCGGTGTTGTAGGTTATTACCTGAGCTGGTGTCTGACTCTATGTGAGGTTCTTATGGTGTTGTTGTAGGTTATACTGAGCTGGTGTTCTTGACCTCTATGTGGTCTCTATATGGCGATGTTGTAGGTTATACTGAGCTGGTGTTGACCTCTATGTGGTCTCTATTATGGTGGTGTTGTTGTGGTTTTATACTTGAGCTGGGGTCTGACCTCTATGTGGTTCTATTATGTGGTGTTAATATCGGTGGTTGATTAGTGGCGGTGTACATGTGTATTGATTGTTAAGAGTGAGGGAACACCTGGACCTGTGACAGGGTATCACTCTTTTCTTTTCTTGCTGGTGGGGTGTGGATTTTAGGAAGGTGGTGAGTGTGCGTGGTGGACCAAGGGAAATATGGAGGGGGGATATTGTTGGGGTGGAGGGGGATATTGTATGTGGGTGGAGGAGGATATTGTTCTGTGGGTTGGAGGGGGATATTGTATGTGGGTGGAGGGGGATATTGTATTGGGTGGTGGGGGATATTGTGTTGAGGGTCGGACGGGGGATTTTGTATGTGGAGGAGGGGGATAGGTATGTGGGTGGGGGGGGGAAGGATATTGTTTGTGGGCTGGAGGGGGTATTGTATGTGGGTGGTGGGGGGATAATGTATTATGTGTGTGGAGGGGGAAATTGAATGTGGGTGGTGGGGGATATTGTATGTGGGTCTGGTGGGGGATATTGTATGTGGGTGTGTGGGGGAGAATGTATGTGGGTGGAGGAGGATATTGTTATGTGGGTGGAGGGGGATTTGTATGTGGGTGGAGGTGGATATTGTATGCGGGTGGTGGGGGATATTGTATGTGGGTGGAGGGGAATATTGTATGTGGATGTAGGGGGATTTGTATGTGGGTGGAGGGGGATATTGTATGTGGATGGCGGGGGATATTGTATGTGGGTGGAGGGGATATTGTATGTGGATGGAGGGGATATTGTCTGTGGTGGAGGGGACAGGGGAATATTGTAATGTGGGTGGAGGGGGATATTGTATGTGGGGTGGAGGGGATATTGTATGTGGGTTGGAGGGGGATATTGTATGTGGATTGGAGGGGATAGTGTATGTGGGTGGAGGGGGATATTGTATGAGAGGTGGAGGGGATATTGTATGTGGGTGGAGGGGGGGGGGGGTATTGTATGTGGGTGGAGGGGAAATATTGTATGGCTGGGTGGAGGGGGATATTGTATGTGGGTGGAGGGCGGATATTGTTGAGGGTGGACGGGAGATATTTGTATGTGGGTGGAGGGAGAGTATTGAATGTGGGTGGAGGAGGATATTGTTGGTGGGTGCCGGGGGATATTGTAATGTGGGTGGAGGGTGGATATTGTATGTGGGTGGAGGGGAATATTGTATGTGGTGGAGGGGGGATATTGTATGTGGGTGGAGGGGATATTGTATGTGGTGGAGGGATATTGTATGTTGGGTGGAGGGGGGATATTGTCTGTGGGTGGAGGGGGCTATGGGTGGAGCTTACTTAGCCTTGTGTCTATGATAATGTGAGACAGGACAGTATGTGACTCTTTGCTATTGTACTTACACATTACAGTCTTTTTTGCACACTGTTATTATGTGGTAAAATGGCGATTTATATCTAGAGGCCGGTTTTTTTTTGCTGGGGGGTGGGGCGATCGTGTTGCTGAGGGCGGGGCGATCGTGTTGCTGAGGGCGGGGCGATCGTGATGTTGAGGGTGGGGCGATCGGGTTGCTGGGGGCGGGGTTTACAGAGGGGGGGGCCCAGGTGCTTCAGCTGTATGGGGCCCTGAAATTTCTGTTGGCGGCCCTGCCTAGGTGGCTCGCAGCTAGCTGTGAGACGTCCGGGCCATTAAAAAAAAATATATATATATTTTTTAAATTTTCTTTTCAAAAATCCAAAAAACTTTTTTCCTATTATCTGGTAGAACTGTGTGGTGGTTCACTTTTGTGGTAAGAGGTCTACTTTTAATTGGTACCAACTTTTTGATCCTTTTTAATTTCATTTTTAAGAGACGGGATAACCCGATGGCTCAGCTATGCCATAAAGTCTTCTCTTTTTTTTTTTTTTTTTTTAATGGTCATGATATCATATTAGAGCAGACTTTTACGGTTGCACTAAAACCAATTATGTTAGCTTGGTTTTTTTTATATATATATATTATAAATAGGAAAAAGTTTTTTGTTTTTTTTTATATTTTTACTCTCTTTTACGTTAACATTTAGTTCCCCTAGGGGACTTCAACATGCGATCGCTTGCTCTATATATGGAAGTGCTGTAGTATGCTGAGATTTCTTTCATTTCCTATTACTGCCTGTAATAGGAGTAAAAACATGGCAGCTATGTGGGCCTTCCTAAGGCCTCCAGCTGCCAAGGCAACTGAACGGCACTCCGCTCACATCGCCACAGACTGAAGTTCCACATTCTATTCATTTAGATGCTGTGGTCGGCTTCACCATGGCATAAAAATGGTTAAATGGCTGGGAGCGGACCTGTCTCTGATCCAGACACCCAGCGACGGTTGCCGGTAGTATCTGACAACTGGCAACCACTGTGTATGGAGCGGGCTCAGCGAGTGAACCTGCTCAATAACATCTTCAAGCAGTTTGAGTGTAACTGCACATCTGTTTGCGTGAAGGGGTTAAAAAGGACCCGTGACCTCTCCTGACAGGCCTGCTTTAATAAATCCTTGTGTTCCCTGTGATATAACAATTCTGTGGCCTCTTCTCTTATAACTCTGTGTGTGTGTTCTAGTTATTTCAGAAATGTATTATTCAGACTGTCAGCTGTGGGTTACAAATTAGTTGTATGTAACTGAACAGTCTGACATTGTTCAGTCAGGGCTGACAGTCAGTGTGCAGGGACACACCCCTGTGAAAACTAGAATGGTAACTCCCATCTGACAGATTCAGTATGACAATTCCAGGAGGAATAACAGAGGAACAACACAGAGGGCTTTATGTATGAAAAGTGTCTAGAAGTATGACTTTCTTTGTTGCCCATAGCAACCAATCACAGCCCATAGCAACCAGAGTTCATAGCGACCAATCAGAGCTCAGTTTTTATTTTCCAGAGCACTATATGAAATGAAAGCTGAGCTCTGATTGGTTGCTATGGGTAACAAAGACAGTCTTATTGCTAGGCCGTTTTCATACATAAGGCCCAGAGTTATAAGGCTTTAGGCCTGATTTATTCAAACTGTCTAACAGTAAGAATGTCTTAGTTGCCCATGGCAACCAATCAAAGCTCAGCTTTTATTTTTGAAACAGCTGTGGAGAAATGAAAGCTAAGCCCCGATTGGTTGCTATGGGCAACTAAGACATTCTTACTGTTAGACAGTTTTGATAAATCAGGCCCTATGTCTACACAGCATAGGTTGTTGATTGGATTTATGTCAGATTCAGTATCTGACTGTAACCTGTGCTGTGTAGACCTCAATAGAAAATCCATGCTGTAGTCTACACAGCACGGATTTTTTATTGTGGGATTTCTAAACCGCCGGCCATCTGGCAGAAGAGAAAACATGTTCTATCTTCCATCGGATTCCTCAATGTAGTGGGAAATCCGACCACTTTTTTTTGGACAAAAAACCACACCAAAGTTATTAAACTTAAAGGGGTTGTCTCACTACATTGATTCATCTTACCTCAGTCCTGTTTTTTGGTTTCATTTAAAACTCAGGGGCCTGTTTAATGGTTCTACTAGGCTGCATTAAAGCCAGGTCTGTAGCTATAGAAACCAGTCTGGCACCTATCAGGGGGAGATCAAACAGGTCTGTAGTTATAGCAACCAGCGCTGGCAGCTATCAGAATAGCCCAAAACAGGTCTGAGCTATAGAACCTGGGCTGTGCAACCATCAGAAGTTGAACTCGTAGTTTGGGAAACCACGATGGACCACATATTGCCAAAGTCGGAATGCCTGTTTTGACAAGATCCTTTAACATTAAAAGAAATCCTTGTAGTGAGACAACCCATTTAACTGTGCAGACATAGCTTAAGAGAAGATGTCCCAGAATTGTTATTTCATAGGGATCTCAAAATGTTGCTAAAACGGACCTTTCAGGGGATATCACAGGTCCTCTGTAAGGATACCAATTTTACAGCAATTGCGCTCTCTGTAAATGACAACAGGGCTCATCCCTGCGGGGCTCTGCGGCACCAGGGACTGCACATCCATGTCTCCGCTCTTCACCACCCACTGGTCTTGTCCTTGAGGAAGGCCCATTACGGCCGAAACGTCGGACTGGATTGTGGGCTTACCTGCATTTCATTTCTGCTGATTGCATATAAATGGAGAGCTGACAGTATCTTGTACTATGTGAATCAATAAATTGTATTTACTACTACTATAGGAGTTCTGTGGATTTTCTACATGTCAGAGACTTGAGGGTCAGCCTTGGCTTTTCACTATATACATAAATGGGATATGAAAGCGATGTTTTCAGTCTAGAACTTTTACACTGCAGATCTCAATGCATATCTGTGACTATTTAGCAGCAATAACTCCATATGTTCACTCAGATTCTGCTTTATATTCATTGTGGATTTTGCCCTTATAGTTTGCTGGGGGTGAAACCTATGGTGAAAAACCTGGAACTGGACTACTGGCTGCTATGGATAACTACTCCAAATGATTTTCTACACAATCGCCCTGACATCCTGCTATTAAACCGCCAAATGGCAGAAGAATGAGGAACTGCACACCCAGTACTGTGAGGATAGCCTCTTACGCTACATTTCCCAGTGCAGCTCATACGTTTTAGCAGGTGTCACTGAGGTATTCAGATATGACAGCAGATGCCCCACCAGGGTCATCCAGTCACCTAGTGCACAAGTCCTAACACCTTCTATAGGCCACGTCAGAGCCACAGTGCGAGACATGCACGGACGGCAAGTGTCCCCTCCACACATCCAGCTACACAGACTGTGAGGTTATGGAGGATGATTCATGTGCACGGTCAGTCGGTGCTGCTCATGTCATCTGGTTACTCATCCTCACCTGTATACACGGCCATCACAGCTTCCTGATGGATGACGAGAGTTGACAACACGGAGTCCTTGTAACCTTTTTATCATCGGTTTAGCTCACAGTGTTCATCTTTTAGGTTATGGCCGATGATTTACAGCAATCTGAACCCACTCGTTTACACTCGACAGAAGGACTAAAGGCTATGTTCACACGACTTAAATTGGGACGCATTTCGCGCCGTACTGCGCTCTAATACGAGCAAAATGCGCCCCAGTCATTACAGTAATCCACAGTTCTTAGAGAACTATGGATAACGCCTCCTCTCCCTGCTCGTATAATACGATCGTATTATACGAGCGGGGAGATAAGTGGCATGTCAATTATTCACGGTGCTTACGCGCCGCGAGTAATGACAGTCTATGGGGCCGGTGGGATGCTCCCCCCCTCCACTCCGCGGAATTACGCAGCGATCGGCACGAGCTCCCGGACACCGGCGTAATTGCGGGGCGTACTGTACACCCCACAATTGCTTTATGTGAACATAGCCTAAGGGTATGTTCACACGGGGTAATTTTGGCACGTATTTCACCGCGTATTTGCGCTCCTATATGGGCGAGATGCGTGCCAAAATTATGGTAAAACAAAGTTCTCATAGAGAACTATGGATTACACCTCCTCTCTCCAGTCATACAATACGATTGTATTGTACACGCGGGGAGATGTGACATGTCAATTACTTGCGGCGAATATGCGTAGCGAGTAATGAATGTCAATGGGGCCGGTGGGGCTGCCGGCCCCCCACGCCACCTATCAGCGTGAGCTCCCGAAACACACGATGTATGCGCCGCAGTACATCGTGTGAACATAGCCTAAAGGTATATGAGCACATAACTGGATCTTTTTTGTGGCACAATCTATTGAAAAGGATCCGTGGCCTCTCCTGACATGTCTGTTTTAAAAAATACTTGAAATAGCAAATCCGGAGCCTCTTCTCTCATCACTCTGTGTTGTGCTGTTCCTCTGTTATTCTTCCTAGAACTGTATTATTGAATGTGTCAGATGGGCGTTGCCAATTAGGGATGTGTCTGACATTGTCCAATCAGTGCTGACAGTCCGTATGTGCACGCCCCTTTGAAAACAGTAATTGGATTCTGAAATACATTTCTAGGAGGAATAACAGAGGAACAGCACAACATAGAGATATAAGAGAAGAGGCTCCAGGATTGTTATTTCACAGGGAATACAAGTATTTACTAACACAGATATGTCAGGAGATATAACAGGTCCAACCTGTTGAAATGAAGATTAAACACATCATATTGTATAAAAAGTGTAAATATTCAAATTCATTTGAATAAGAGGTTTTCGCTATAGAGTAAATGATCAGTGAGGTGCAGTGTCCTCCAGATGTACAGAGGCTCTATGTTCCACCATGCAAGATCTGTGCAAGGAGATGAATAAACTGTATTACCGAGGAATTAATTGCCATAATCACAGTGTCACTTAAAGGATGTGTCCACCTTTCCAACCAAGAATTTTTTGCAATTGTCGCAGATGTCAAATGAAGAAGCTTTGCAATAATTTGCCATACACTTTTTTCCTACCGTTTTGTTTCTAAAGCCCTTTGGCTCGTACTTTCTTCTTTCCTTCCCTTACTTTGTGCTAATTTAGAGTACATTTACAGGTTAACCAGAAGTAAGGGACAGGGGGAGGGAGGATGACTGAAGGATAAGGCCCCCCGTTTACACAACGGATTTTTTGGCCGGTCCGAGGGTTTGGGTCCGCGTCGCGGAAAAGGTTCCGATGGGAAACCGCGTTAATCTTCACACGCCGCTTGGGTGGCCGCGGCCAAACCCGCGCGGGTGGAGAACTCTGTCGGCCCTGTTCACACGGCGGTTTTGGCCGCGGGTTTCGCCGAGGCCAGAACCTCATCGAACCTCGCGTCTCCCGACGCAGGTTTGTGGCGCGGGCGATGGGCGTGGTCTCGGCGAGGGTGGGGCATGGTTTGGGGCGCGGCTTGCGCCGAGGGTTTGCCCCCATGCAAGTTAATAGCAGGGGGGGGCAAACCGCGCCGCGAGCCACGGCCCAGCCGCGCGCCCTCCGCGGAGCCATCCGCAGCGACACCCGCGGCAGCACCGCGCGGCCGCCGAGCAGAGCACTCCCTGTCAAGAATTGACATCAGGGCATGTTCACACGCCGTTTTTGGACGAGGTTTTCGAAGCGTTTCCTCGCCCAAACCACATCAAAACCTCGCCTGAAACACGCTTCTTCAGACGAGGTTTTTGACGAGGCTTGGATCAGGTTTTCGATGAGGTTTTTACCCATACAAATGAATAGCCAGGACAAAAACCGTGCCTACAACGTGCCAAAACTGCACTAAAAACCACGCCTACAACGCGCTTCAAGAATTGACATGAGACTTCTTTTTCATTGCTTCCAAAGAAGCGTGTAAAAACCTTGTCATGTGTGAACTACAACGAGGTTTTATATAGGAATCAGTGAAATGAACTGGGGGAGTTTTGGACAAGGAAATGCTCCGAAAACCTCGTCCAAAAACGCCGTGTGAACATGGCCCAAGACTACACACACGGATTGTTTGTAGTCTGTTACCATGGAGACACATTATTTAAAAAGATACCATAGAAACAAAAGTTTTTTTTTCTTTTACCGACATTTTTTGCAAATTAGCTTTATTTATTATTTGTATCTTATTTTAGAACTCTTCGGGGTATCTATGTACAGGGAGGATTCTGCTGCCAAACTGCAGCAACTGCACAGCAATATCCCCGTGTATAATATGCAGGATTATCGGCGGAAACCGTAAATTACAACTCAAGGGGTAAAAGAAGTTGCATTAAGGTAAGACTACTGGCTTTCAGGACCAGGATTATGGTATTTCTGAGACTGTTCAGTTTATGAACTGTTGCAGCTGCTGTGGTGAAAGTGTACCATGAGTGGACGAAGGGTGCTAATGTGTATAAGGGACATGGAAACTACAGAGCACCAGGTGAATGTCAACTATGAAAGGGGCGCAGGGGGGGACGATGCTACGGTGGGGGCCCGCTCACCACAAAATACCCAAGGGCAGCAGAAGTTGTTAACACAAAGTTCAGCAAAACCCATGTGTATGGAGCACCAGAACCGCGGATGTCACTGCAACCCCTTTTAACCCCTCTGGTTTTTGGGGCCCCGGAGCAGCGGAGTACGCACCTCTGCAACCCTACTGTGTATGGAGCCCCCAGAACAGATGTCACTGCACTTGCTAACCCCCACTGTGCATGGGGCCCTGGGGCAGACGGGTGTCGTGCACCTTGCTAACCCTAGTGTTGGGGCCCGGGCAGCAGATGTCGTGCAAACCCCTTTCAACCTACTGTGTAGGGGCCCCCCTTTGCAGACGAGTCACGCACCCTTTCAACCTACTGTTATGGGGGCCCGGGGCAGACCGTGTCACGCCCTCTCAACCCCACTGTTATTTGGGGGCCCCGGAGTAGACGGATGTCACGCACCCCTGCTAAACCTTATGTGTATGGGGCCCCAGAGCAAATGGATTCCTGCCCTCTGCTAACCCCGTGTATGGGGCCCTGGAGCAAGGTGTCACGTACCTCGCTAACCCTACTGTGTATGGGGCCCCGGAGCAGAATGTGTCCTGCCCTTTTTTAACCCTCTGTGATGGGCCCGGGAGCGACGGATATCACGCACCTCTGCTAACCCTACTGTGTATGGGGCCCTGGAAAATGGATATCACCCCTCTGCTAACCCTACTGTGTTGGACCCCCAAGCAGACGGATTCACTGCCTTTTCCAAACCAAAAGTTAGGGGGCCCCCCGGAGCAGACGGATGTCACTGCACCTCTGCTAACCCTACGTGTTTTTGGCCCCCAAAGGCAGCAGATTCACTGAATCTCTGCTAACCAAGATGCATCTGCATAAAAAGGCTTTGATTTTCATAGCAGTATCGGAACTGCAGCTCCACTGATTGGCAAAGGGTTGTTTTCTCCGATGAGTCACGTTTTCTGCTTCATGGAACAGATGGACGTTGGCATGTCAGCTGAGAAACAAACTCTGTGCAACCACTGCTGGAAGAACATAAGCTGTAGGTAGTAGTGTTATGATCTGTGAAATGTTTTTGTGGTATTCTTTGGGCCACTCATCCATATAAGGGCACTGTTAACCAACTTGGGTATGACTCCATTTTTGCAGATCATGTACACCCATACATGCCGATTGTATTCCCTGGGGTGGATGGGACCTTTAAAGGAGTTGTCTCCCTTCAGAGTTTCAGAGAATGCATGAATGAAAACTCTGCCATTCCCTGGTTAGACTGTCTTTTGCTACAGCCCCTGCTTGTAAGCTCCTTGCTGGGGCTTTCAGAGCAATTAGATCAGATTGCTCAAAAACTACAAACAGGACTTTTATTGATCCCCAAAAAAAAAGCCCTAATTACAGTTTTTTTATTTTACATAAATAAAGCTTTTTAAAACTGCTGGCGAAAAAGGGGACATGCCATGCCCTTGTGATATCACTCCTGCTATTCTTGAAAAACAGGGGGGGTTTTGTTTACAGGTTGGTTACTGGGGGAAACAAAATAGCCAGGGAGGTCATAAATTCACTTGTATCTCCTTAGGGAAAACAAGGAACAAAGCAATATTTGGAAAATGTCTTTATTTTGTTTCCCACAATTTGAAACTATTTTTGTAGCGAGACAACCCTTAAGCAAAGAAATCCCAAATGTACATGGCTAGAATGTCCGCTTTGGGTTAAAAAAAAACATGACCAAGGCTCAGAGTACCACCTGGCCTTTTAAAACTCTAACTTGCACCCTTTTGGCATGTGTGGGAGCCCCTGGATGGAGATTAGTCAAGAGGGCCCAGATACCGGAAACCTACCCGCCAGCGCCATGCTGAAATAGCGGAAAACTCTGAATGCAGCTGGGGGTTAAATTCGAATAACTGTGTACCAAAAGTGGGGCAGATCCGTTTAGGCGTTTTTAACACAACAAGGTGAATCAAGATTTTGCTACGGCGACATGAGGGTTGGCAGAATACGCTCCTCTCTCCATTTACTTCTATGGGAATTCAAAGTGCACTTGTTCGTACGTACTCAGAACTCCTACAGAAATAGAGAGACACAAGCATCTGCTGCTCTCTATTCTATACAGCAAAAAGCTCTGGAATCCTATTTCCCCAGATCAGAAGACCCCTTTAATGTGCCTCAAGCAGCAGAGGGTGGCATCCCGCAGTAATGCTTGTCTTGCCAGTACTTGGGTTCTGTTCACATTTGCAATGTGTCTTATATAAGCCAAAACACTCTGCATGATTGTTGCGTTCCCTTTCCTGTGGTTACCATTGGACCCTACGTAGTTATAATGAGGCCTCTTGGGTTCTGCTATGGCTTCATGCAGCGTTATCTTTTGTCAAAAATGATGCAACCTACAATGGAGGCTCCAACAAGACATGACCGGAGTCACCATGGAGTGTTACATAAATCTACCCCTCAGTCTTGTGGTCGAGAGATGACACGTAAGGTAATTCCTCTGTCGCCAAGAAAAAACAGAATAATTACTCAAAAAATACAGAAACAAGCCCATACTCACAGCTCAAAGGTGGCCCCGAACTGAACCCATAAAAAGGCAACATGGCCCCCATGCTACTTTGGGAAGATAAACAGGTGCAGCTGATTGCTGAGCAGTAGTACACAACCCACCCTAGGGGGAAAAATTAGACTGCACATTAAATTGAACCCGTTATACAGCATGCAAAAGGGCCCCGTATAATAAATGGGGAGATTGACAGATCAAAAATACCAAAAAGACAACCACTAACATACCCCCCATGCATGAGGGGGGTGGTTGCGGTATTTTAAAATTTCATTAGATAAAGGGATACAAAAGAGTGCCCTTATTCAGTTATGTGGTTTTCACCATGTTGCTTCAGCCTTTACCCACTACTTTTTCGATTGGGCGGGCTGCCCCGCACTTTTTGGGTGCCAACAAAAATACAGACCCCCCCTTTCTCCCCAGTAATCTTTGGGGAGAAAAATTGACCACTGGAAAAATATCAATATGGGTATTAGTTAATAAATGGCCACCCCTTTTGAAACCCGAAGCCCGTTAAGGCCCTCATTTCTTGCAAGTCCCTACCTCACAATTTACAGAAAAAATGGGACATTTTGTCGCCAACCATGCGCCCCCCATTGCCAATTACCCCAAGCGAAAGTGCGTTTTCCATTCCAAAAAAGATCAATTAAAAATGTGCCCCTCCCCTTCATACAGCAGTATGTTGTGATGATGACTATCTTACAAGATGCAGAACAGGTGAGCTGGTGCTCTAAAAAATGATTTACATGCAACAATGTGACCGGGGGGCAAGTGGCGTCTGTCAGAGAAAAAGGCGGCCGTCTGACCAAAGTGAGGGGCCCGGGGGGGGCGCTCTCGTGGAGGGATACTAAATGTCCTGTGTGTTCTTACATGTCCCACACGTAACACGACAGCCCCCCCTCTCCAAAATATGCGATGCTCGCTCACATTCCTCAGTGAAGAGTGAAGGCGGCCGCGTTACTGAGTGTGAGGGGGGTGCCAGCTGTACCCAGTGCACTGCCCTCTACTCAATGCCGATATTTGCGGTGGGGTGGTATTTTGTGGGGGGGGGCAAAGCGCCTTTCTTTTAACCTTTTTGACCGGCTCATTTAAAAAGTTTTTTAGTACAGCGGTCTAGTTAATTTTTCTACTTTTTTTCCCGTTATACACAATGGTTCAATGACAATGAGGTAGAGTTGCTGTATTGGCCTTCACAGTCCCCAGACCTCAACCCAATCCAACACTTGTGGGGAGAGGTGAGGAAAAAGCTGTATTCGTATCCAAGTCCAATCTGCAACAACATTGGGAATGTGTAGAAGAGACCAGGGAGCAGATTTTGAATCTGATTTAGAGCCCAGAAGGATTCAGGCAAAGCTGAAAGCCAAAGGGGGATTTACCAAATACTAACAAAATAATAAAAAATTTACATTTTGATTTTTCGGAGCAAAACAGCAACAATGCAGTTACAGGAAAGAATCTGCAGAACTGAGCAGAACCTAAAGGGTATGTTCACACGATCTACTGCGGCACGTTCAGTATGTGCCGCAGCAGATTGTGTGTTTCGGGAGCTCGTGCTGATCAGCGCGTAATCCTGCGGCACTCACGGTGCGTAATCGCCACAAGTAACTGACATGTCACTTATCTTCTCGTGCGTGCAATACGATCGTATTGTACACGTGGGGGGACCAGGCGTAATCCATAGTTCTCTATGAGAGTTATGGATTACCGTAATTATGGGGCGTATTTCCCCGCATATTAAGCGCAGTACGCCGCGAAATACACGGAAAAATGTGCCCCAAATAAGCCGTGTGAACATATCCTAATAGTTGTAAGTCAAATTTATGTATAAGATAGGTAAGATTGTCTATAAAATGATGGTAGCCTTATGTTCAAAGCTATAGTGTACGGTGAGGTATGGAGCCTGAAAGTCACAAGTTAAAAACATTGTTACCCTTTTGCTTGTCAGTGTCTGTTCTACCTAAATAGCTTGATTATTGTATCATAAGGTGATAAAAAGCCTGATGTTACTATTTTACTACAGTAAAGTTATCACTTAAACATGCGCCGTGTATGAGGGAGTCGGAGTTTGAGAAATTGAAGAGTCGGAGCTTTGGCTCACCGACATCACAGCCCTGCTTGCGGGAAGACACTCTGTGTTGCCCATAGCAACCAGAGCCCAGCTTTTAGTTTTCCAGAGCACTATATGAAATGAAAGCTGAGCTATGATTGGTTGTGATGGGCAACAAAGACAGTCTTAGGGTATGTTCACACGCCGTTTTCTGACCCGTTTTTTAGCGCATTTTACGCACTGAAAAACAGCTCAAAATCAGCGTCAGACAAGTTTCAAATCGTTCCTCATTGCAAATAATGTAAACTACGCCTTGTCATTCACAAGAAGCTTATTTCACAAGCATCATTGCGAGACTTTTTTGGATTCAATTACGACTTTAAAAATAATTTTCGTCAATTCTTGTGGAGTTTTTTTGCTTGTAAAATCCTCCAATTAATCAATGGGTTTATTATTTTTAAAAATACGCTAAAAAAAAAAAAAAAAAAAAAAACTTTTCAAATTACACTGCAAAAAACACTGTGTGAACATAGCCTTACACCTAGACAATTTTCATACGTAAGGCCCATTGGTGCCTAATAAAAAAAAAGAAACTATTCACTTTGCAGTTTTTGCTGTATTTTGCTTTGCAATATATGTCCATTAACAGTGTCCTAGATATCCCCTCTTGTATGGGCTGCATCAGCTCCTCTGGTCGATATAGCTACAGACCTGTAGCTACAGGAGCTTCAAGTTACGCCTCTGGTCACAGCTATTATCCAGTGGGTGATAGGGTGGACACAGCTACTGTACCCAATGTTATCACCAACACGTATGTCAGGATGCAGGAAAGGGACCCTCCCAACACATAGTTTGTCAACATAATTATGCTGTCCTACCCAAGTGACTGATTCTTTTTTAAGGCGGTTGTCTCACTACAAGGGTTGCTTTTTATATTAAAGATCTTGCAAAAACAAGTCACTTTGCAATATGTGTCCATTAACAGTGTCCTACCTATTCCTAGATATCTCCTCTTGTATGGGCTGCATCAGCTCCTCAGGTCGCATATAGCTATAGACTTGTTTGATCTATCCTGATAGGCTGCCAGCACTGGTTGCTATAGCTACAGACTGGCCTCTACTGCAGCCTAGCAGAAGCCAGTAAACATGCCCCTGAAAGTGAAACCAAGAAAACAGGACTGAGGTAAGATGAATCGATGTAGTGAGACAACCCCTTTAAAGGCTAAACAGACTCTACTTAATCACCAGTACCAAATGTAGGTTAGTGGGGTCATCAGCCTACACCCACCTGCCCCATAGACGCCTAAGACTAAGTGACAGTACAGCCCCGTGGAGCATGGAAGGTATCTGGAGTCACGAGAGAATACCGCAGCCATGGTTCTAGCAGAACGATTCCTGCCCTGACATTTTATGGAAAGTGACCCCATAGCCGGGAATGTCGCCTGCAAGGGCCTATCTCAAATATATACAAAATATCAGATCCTGCTTCTAAGCAGCACATTTCATAGGGGCCGTTCACACAGTGTTACAGCCTACGTCTGCGGTATCCATTGCCATACTGTGCCGCAGCCCCATGGCAGTCAATAGAGCAAATGTAGTCCTATAGAGATTACGCTTGCCCTATATCCCGGTAGTGTACGCCTTCCCTGCAGAACTCAGAAGTGTGGCAGCATAAGCCTCTAAGTCCTGCAGGGAAATGATATACCCTGACCACTATGGGGCTGCAGGGTACCTTCTCTCACAGTACACCAACAGATACCGCAGATAACGCAGTGTGAACAGCCCCTTAGTTATATCTATCTATGTAATGACATGTTATGGCTGTAATGACAACACAGAGAAGTGGCGCAGTTTCAGAAAAGGACAAGCGTAAAGTAAACCCATCAGGCCTCATTAATCAAAATTGTCAACAGCAACCAATCAGAGCTCAGCTTTCATTTTTCCAGAGCAACAGAAGTAATGAACGCTCTGATCGGTTGCTGCTAACAACAAGGAGAGTCTTACTATTAGACAGTTTTGATAAATGGGGCACAATTATCAAGGCAGTTGCTCCAGAATTCTGGCTCAGTTTGCACCAAAAATAACCTTGTGCATGATGTACCCCACATTTATAAGTAAGAAATGACAAAAAACAGAGGCGGCGCTCTTGGTGAAAGTACGTCTGTGACAAGCAAAGATTAAAATAGTATCATGCAGGTGCTCACCTGAGGGTGTTGTGCAACTAATATAGAGGCACAACACTCCTAAGGCTATGTTCACACGGCTTATTTCGGGGGGTATTTACGGACGTATTTACGTCCGCAAATACGTCCTGAAATACGTTTCAAATAATGAACAATTAGATTAGCATTGATTCCAATGTAAAATACGCCTCGTCGTTCACACGAGGCGTATTTTCGCGACGTATTTGCGGGCGTAAATACGTCCGTAAATACGATCGTAAAATTAAGTCCCCTGTCACTTATTGAGGCGTATTTTGCAACGTAAATCCCCATAGTAAAGAATGGGGAATGTATTTACGGCGCGAAATACGCACCACACTTTGAGACACGTATCTGAAACGTATTTCGGGACGTATTTGCGGACGTAAATACGTCCGTAAATACGCCCCGAAATGAGCCGTTTGAACATAGCCTAAGAGTCTGGGTGGCTCTCACCGAGCCTCGGAAACGGCGGCTGTCGGTCACACTCTCCGGAGTCGAGGACAGGCAGCGGGCATGATCAGCAATGAAGACAAGAAGCAATGGACCCGCAGCTCGTTTCGTGGAGTAAAGAAAATCCTCGTGGCAAACGGGGATGGAGTACAATAAATTTCTTTATTCCAATTAAAAAACATGAAAGGTTGCACTGTTTTATCTGAGGAAGCGAAACGCGTTCCGGTGCGAAACACGTCATATATGTGTGGCACCGTTTGGAAGGCTTAACACTCCTTTCATGTTTTTTTAAAGAAATTTATTGTACTCCATCCCCGTTTGCCACGAGGATTTTCTTCACTCCACGAAACGAGCGCCGGGTCCATTGCTTCTTGTCTTCATTCCACATTTCAAAGTGTTTTAGACAGTTTTGTGACAGTTCTGCACCTCGTCCGACAAAAGGGGTGTGACCATGACAAAAGGGGCGTGGTTCAGTGTGTGCCAAAATGTTGCTATAGCTACAGACAAGTTTGATCTCCCCTGATAGGCTGCCAGCACTGGTTGCTATAGCTACAGACCTGGTTTCTACTGCAGCCTAGTAGAAGCCAGTAAACGCTCCTGAATTCAAAGTGAAACCAAGAAAACAGGGATGAGGTGAGATGAATCAATGCAGTGAGACAATGTAGTGGTATAAAGTATGCCCACTTTTAAACTTAGAGTGGACAGCTCTATCTTACACCATATTTACTGACACTAAGATAAATGTGGTGCATTGACTGTTTAGTCTAACTTTACGATGTCATAGACGGGGGTGTCAAACTCAAACACACAGGGGGCCAAAAATAAAACGTAGACAATCTCCCAGGCCAACCATGAAATTTATTTCAAAAAATGGCTACAATTGATGAAGTTTTTCCTTCCCACCTGAGGGTTAATAGACTCTGTGCTTCTGTATGTGCTTTATATGGGAGATGAAATATGTCCTGCTGCTCATCCCCTTCTATGTTGCTGCCGCATGACAGAACCCTGTCTTCTCCCTCAAGCGCTTTTCTCCCCCCCCCCCACTTCCTTATGTCCTGGTGCGCTCCGTGGGCCAGAGAAACAGTCCGCTACTCACCGAGTCCTGTGAGTTTCTTATCTGCTGCGCGGCATCGCCAATTTGTAATAGAAGATACCAGCAGCTCCATTAAAACAAAAAATGTTTCCCTTTACACATTTTTAAATAAAGGAAAGGGCATTTTTTTTTTTCCAGGCGTTTGGTAGTTTTCCTTTTCAAATTGGATTTGAAACTGCATTTTCAGAGTACTTTTAATGTGGCCCTCCCATTTATGGAAAGGTGAGCGGCTATCCGTTTTAAGTTTGGGGCGCATCTACGTTTGAGACCCGGGCTGCCTGCAGAGAACGGGGGCTGGAAGGAAGGGGAAAGGGGTTTAATTTTTGGGGCTCCAAAATCCTTTCTTTTTCTCCCCTGTAAACGCCTCTTGCTCCAGCAATGCCCTAAACGGGGCCCCCATTCTGCTCTACCCGGGGGGAGAGGCCAAGGGGAGACAGTGTAAGACGCTCCGGCTTTTTTCCCCCTTCTCCTCAAAGGTTTAAGTTCACCAGGTTTGGCTCCCCAAACCCATTTCTTTTTTCCCCCCGCCGGGTTAATCATGGGCCCTAAAAGTAGACAAAAATTCCCCATATTTTCGGGAAAATTTTTTTTGGACTTTGGGATGGAAAATTTCCCAAGAAAAATGCCCAATTAGCCCCCAAAAAGGGGAATCCGGGGAAAACATCCCCTTTAAAACCCCCTTCCTAGCCGATATTAGCTGGCCTAAACAAATTTAAACCACCCGGGCCCCGGCTTGGCCCGGGGGTTCCCAGTCGCCCACCCCGGGGTTAAAGATTTAGACATATCATAAAACGGGACGCACATAAAAAACACATTACCACAAAACACCCGGGTTTTTAAGCGGAGACAAAATGCTGCTCCAAAGAAGTCACAGAGAAACATATAGATCCGTGATTTCCACTACAGTAAATCAAAAAGGGCCCCTGGAAAGGAAAAAAAAACCCCCATATAAATAAAAATATACTTATATAAATAACATTTTATAAAATATATATATTTTTAAAACTATATATATATATATATATTTTTAAAAATATATATATATTATATTTTATATATAAAGAGAAAAGGAGCCCCCTTTCCAAAACTAAAAAAAAGGCCCGGGGTTCAAGCGAAAAAACAATCCGGCCAAAAGACTCCCCCAATCAATAAAAAAATAGAAAAAATTCGCAGCACTCACTTGGCAAAAATGAAAAAAATGGGGTATTTAACCCCCCCAATGATCAAACCGACTTTTCGGCCCCCCTCAAAAAGGCCTTTTTTTTCCAAGGAAGAAATAATTGCAGTACAAAAAAAGAATTTAAAATGGGAATTTCTTTTTTTTTTGATGTAAACTTTTAAATATGTTATTATCGCTAAATTATTGTAAATTTGTTCTTTTGTTTTGAGGGTATATATAAGTTTTGTACGCCCCTTATACTTCACTAAAAAAACCGGCCGTGAGAGGGCCGAAAAAAACGTCGGTTTGATCAGGTTGGGTTTAAAATTTAACACATTTTTTTCACTACTGCCAGGGGTTTTCTGCGATTTTTCTTTTTTTCTATTGATTTTTGGAAAATTTTTTGGGCCCGGGAAACCTTAGCCCTTTCGTTTGGGAAAACCCCGCCTTTATAAAATTTTGGAAAGGCTGCCCCCCTTTTCCCCCCCTTTTTTCTAAATTGGGCAAATTCAGCGAGCACTCCAGTAAATAGGGAAACCTTTTGCCCTTCTGAAGCGGTTGGGCATTTTTTCTAAAAACCCAAAAGCCCTCTGCTTTTTTGGGTTTAGGGAAGGGGAACGGATTTTAATTTGGAAAATTGACGGGGGATGCTACGTTTTTAAATAAAACCTTCTTTTGTTGAAACTAAACCGCCAATTTTAAATCTATGTCTAAGAAGTTTAAATTAAACTTTGGACCCTTCTTTTTAAATCACATTAAGAGAAAATTAAAAGTTTCAAGGGGACCCCCAAAGGGGAAAGAGATCTGCACTACGTCCCACTTTTTTTTTCCACAAGATTTTAGTTTTTAGAGCACCCCAATCCATCTCTAATAAAATTCCCCTTTGGAAATCTTGCTTCTGAACCGGAATTTCTCCCAACGGATTTGGGCAAAACATCCCGAGAAAATTTTTGGCTGTTATGGGGATAAATTTGTTAAAAATCTTTATCTCCATTTTATGATAAAAAAAATTTTTTTGATAAACAAACAAATTTTTTGGGTCAATTTTTAAAGAAAGATTTAGAAGATACTAAAAAAAGGAGGGGGCATCGTGACTTACAAGATTACGAGTCGGGAAAAAAGGTTTCTATTTTTGGGGTCTAATGAAAATGTTTTTAAACCCAAAAAAAATTTGTCCCCAAAAGAAATAAGGATACAAGATTTGATAGAAACTCGTTTAAACAGTGATGGTTCTTTTTTATGGACTACCCAAAAAGGATATCGCAAACAACCATCCCCCAAAGAGGGGGGCAAAAAAAAGACACAGAGCCCGGAAGAACCAGGGGCAGGGACAGAAATCCCAAATAGGAACATACGCCTGTTCAAGCCAAAAAAAAATAATTTTTACATCGGTGGTTTTAAATTTCTTCTTTTGAATTAACAAAAACACAGATTCAAGTTCTTTTCTAAGGGACTTTTTATACGTCCGGGCTAAAGCAACTTTTTTTAAAAATAGATTTGGACTTGGGTCAATTTTTTCCGTAAATTAAAAAATTTAAGGAAAAGGGGTTTTAACAACATTCTAAAGGGACAAAGTTATTTACACAACAAAAAAATGGGGGATTTTTTGGGTTTTCGGGGATTTTTTATTTTAAACTCTGTCAAGTGAAAATTTACTACTCCTTCTATAAACTTTTCCTCTTTGGAGAAAGGGTTTTTACAGTTGGTTAAAAATGAATTTAAAACCTTAAAAATAGTTAAAAGGGAAAAATTTTTTAAAAAAACCGTCCTAAAACCCTTTCTTTACAGGAAATATTGGCTAATTTTGAATTTTTAAAAATTTTTAAAAACACAACCGCCCCGTCCATAAATTTTGGGGCGGTTTGGGGAAAATAATATGGGCCCCCTTAAACTTTTAATGAGGGAAAACGTCAAATTTCAGGGTAAATTTAAAGTATATCGTCCTCTTCCTTGGGGACCCAAAAAATTTTATTTGGGACGCAAATTTTTTTTACAGTAATCAAAAGAAAGGGCCTTTTAAATCCCGGTCTTATTGAACAAAGGGTTTTTAGGGAAATTTTGATTGTTGTCCATCCGGTTTAAACCCCCAAAACCCGTTTTTTTTAAACCAAAGATTCACAAGCCCTTAAATTTAAAAACCCCAGGGAGAAACCCAATTTTTGGGCCCGGGGAAGAAATTTTAATCTCTATAAAAGTTTCCATCTTTTGGGTAGAGTCCCTTGGGAAAAAATTTTGTTTTGAAACCAAATCCCTTTTATTAAGGGGCACTATGATCTTTTTGAATAAAATTTATATTTTTGTTTTTCCAGATGGGCAATTTTTGGGCCCTCCCCTTTATGTTGCCATTTTAAAAAACCCCCTTAAAAAAACCCGATGCTGGTTTGAGGGCTGTTTAAACAGGTTTACAGTGTTCGAATTTTTTCCCAAGGGCAGGCTGTGGGAATTTTTAATTTACTTTGCTTTTCTTTGGTAATTTAAATTGTAATTATTTTCAAATTTTGGTTTACAAATTTTATTTACATTAAGGGGGCCCCAGCGATGGGGACAAACGCCCGCCTTACATAAAGCCCAAAATATTTATGGCTAGGAAAGGAGGAGGGTTGCATCTATGTGTTTACCCACTTTTCCCAAAGTTTTGAGGGGGTTGGGGGATACATGGATGACAATTTTCTTAATTTGGACAGGAAGTGGGTTTGGGAACTATTGGGGTTTTCCCCAGATTTTTGAATAATTTTTGACCCTTCTATACAGTTTTAACCACTCTTAAATTCCCGAAGATCTCAAAAATTTTTTTTTGACAAACCAAAATTTATTTTTTTGGTAAAAAATTTAAAATACAGATTTATTTATCCCAAAAAAAAAAGGGGTAAAAATAACCCTTTTTCATTAAAAAAAGTTGTCACCCAAATAGCGCTTTAAAAAAATGCCTTTCCGTTTAACTTTAAAAAGCAAGACGCATTTCGAAAACTGAGGGTTCAAGGGAGAAAGTTTGAAAAACCCTTTCCAAAAAAAGATTTGGGGAAAGAGGATATCCTGTAAAAAATTTTTTCACAAGCATTTTTATCGAGTAAACAAAAATTTACATTGATGAGGGGTTTGAAAACCCGGGACTCCTAAAAACTTGGTCCCCTAATTTTCTTTTGTTTTCCACCCTTTTGGTAAATTTTATTATAAAATCTCAATATTTTTAGAAAGCATTGCCAAAATTTTACGGTTAAAACTTTAAAAAGGATTCCCCGGGAAAACCAATCTATTCCACTAATGTCCCTTTAGGAACCCTTTTTAATTTTAAAAACCCCCGCCTTGGGAAAAAAAAGATTAGTTCCGTTAAGGGCGAAAAAAACATTCTTTTGGGAAACCACAAAATTTTTCCTTTTTCCTTGTCTCTCAAAGTGTTAATTGGCCGATTTTGGTTAAAAGGGAGGGCATTTTTAAAAACAACCAAATACAGGTAAAAAAATTTAAAAAAAGGGTTTTCCCTTTTAACATGTAATTCCCCGTTGGGTTTATTTATAATTTTTTGGTGCCCCCCCGCAAATTTATCTATGTAGGAGAGACAACAAGTTTACCTTAAACTAACTCAACAATCAAACTTTTTTTTTTAAAAGAATTTGGAAAATTAATTTGACCTTCCATCCTAAAAAAATTTTTTTGTGAAATGGACATAGTGAGTGGGGATCTCCGATGCATGATTGTGGATCATGTAAACCCTTACCCAATGCAACGGGTGGAGATCGTAAAATGCTTTTAAAAAAGAAAGAATTTTGAAAAAGGAAATTTTCAACACTAGGGCTCAATCCCAATGGTTTAAAGTTAGTTTAAAAAAAATCTTCTAAAAAGTTTAAAATGAGTTGGACCAAAACGTTCTTTTTCCTTCCTTGAAAGCGATTTTTTTTGGGTTTTGTTTTTTATATTAAATTTTTTTTTTTTCTTTTTTTTCCTTTAAATTGGGAATTTTATGGTGAACATTTTGGGACGATACCTAAGCGGCTCTACCAACTAAATTTAATTTTGTAAGTAAACTTTCAAAACCAGTTTTCCCGTCTTTTTTGGGGTTCCCTAAAGATTTTTTTTCGGATGCTAATATTATTAGTTGTTTATTTTATATTTTAAATTTTTTAAAATTTTCATTTTATTTCTTTATCAAATTTTTAAGGGGCATTTTAAAAAGGGTTTTGGACACCAAAGGGGACTAAATGTATCCCATGGGGATTGCAGGGGCAGCTGGCCCGGGTTTTTCCTCTTAGGGGATCGTGTGAGCAGCCCATTTTGGGGGACTTACTGCCCGAAAGGCGGGAAACCCTGCCCCGGGACTGGTTTGGGGCCCGGGTGAACCGATATTTCCCCAAACCTTTTTTAAAGGTTTTTTGTTTTTTTTGTTTTTATTCCTTTTAAAAAAAACGTTTATAATACAAAAATTTTTAGCAATTTTTGATGTATCACTTTTTTCTGCGGGATGTTAAAAAAAATTTCCCAAAAGTTTTCAGTTGGGCAACTTCCTTTTGTGGGTTTTAAAAACCCGGGTTTCAGGAACGCTTTCTTAAAAATCCGGTTAGGAGCAAACTCAAACGTTTCTAGGGACCGTCCGCAGCTTTCCCCTTTTTTTGATGCCCTTCCCAATTTTGCGCATTTTTGAGGGTTTAGACGGGTAAAAGGACGGGGCCATGCTTTTGTTAACTGTAATTATTTCATCTTTTCCCGGTGAGGGGGGCATTAGGTTTCCCCCCCCCAAAATTTTACCTTTTTTTGTACTGTATGCACTTTAAAAATTTGGATAAGTTGGGTTTTTTTCAATGCAAACTTTTTATTTTTGAACCCCATGAAATTTACAAAAGTGAAATTTTTTTAAAATTTTTATGTCACTTTAAATAATTTTTTTTAATCGCGTTAAAGTAAAATTGTTCCTTTTTTAAAAAAGAAACCTAAATGTTTTGTACTGCACATTTACTTCACTTTAAAAGGCTCTGTGAAAGGCCGAAACGTCGTTTGATCATGTGGGATTAAATATCACATTTTTTCACTACCTGCCATGTGAGTGCTGCGATTTTTTCTATTTTTCTATATATATATATATATATATAATATATATAAAATATATATAAAAACTAGAAAAATTCCGCAGCACTTACCTGATGAGTGCGGGCGGAATTTTTCTAGTTTTTTTATTCGTTTGGAAGCCTTTACCTGGCTTTTTTTCTGCTGGCACCCCGCCTTTCTAGTGTTTTATTAGGTGTCTGCCCTTTTTCCTTGTTTTTCTATTGTGGTCAAATTGTTTTTTCTATTGAAGCCTTCACCTTTATTTTTTTTTTTTCTAGTTTTTTATTCGTTGGAAGCCTTCACCTGGCTTTTTTTTCTGCTGGCACCCCGCCTTTCTAGTTTTTATTAGGTGTGCTGCCTTTCTTGTTTTATATATATAAATAATATATATATATATATATATATATATATACCCCACACACACACACACATATATAATACATACATACACACGCTAGTGCTGAATAACCTTTTCTTTATTACATAGCACCATCTGCAGGTGACCACTGGTATTACACGTACAGAAGGTATTTTTTGGTTACACATTTAGGGCAAAACTAAATATACCCTCAAATGATGAGGAAACACGAATAAGCCTCTTAGCCACAGAAATATACAAAACGAAAAGAGGAAAAATTGGCTATAAAAATTAACTTTTATTAATATGCATTAAAATACTAATGTCTCTTTGGAGAAGAACACTCAGGCATTAATAGTGTAATGAACAGACCAAAAAACAGGGTAGGCGGTAAGATACACTCGCCCTATGCAGCCCTTAAAAGCTACACTTATCCTGACCAAACCAAAAAACGCAGGACAATCGCCCTAATAAGGGCGTGCCTGCCAGGAACCTGACCCTAGACACACTGGCCCTACTTGGCCCTGTGACCTTATCCCAACATGTTTCGATCATCCAAGGATCGCTTCAGGGGAAGGTTAGGAAATAGAAACAAGAAACGCAGGTCACGGCTTGGAAAAACCGCGTAGGAAAAGAGGGGGTTAATTACTTTACCTGATATCTCGCCACAAACTATTCTGAAGTGGCAATTGTATTGGATGACTTACAATTATGCGGCTCAGCAATGCTCGGATCTATTAAAGACAAATAAATACAACTCTATTGCAGAATGATCTAAATATAGAGAGTAAAGAGACCCAAATAACATAGTTAACAGAATGTGTTAACTTACCCTGAGTCCGTGTAAGGAGGATCTCCTACCCTGTCAGGGCTAGCCAGCGTTGGCTGGATGAATGCAAGAGACGCCGTTGTGCACGCGAGCACGGCTATTTAAGCGCGCTCCAGGCGCTTGCCGTGACATCATCATGATGCGTGCATAGCAACAGGAATGTATACATAGAATGTCCGCGGCAACCACGCATGCGCCGATGATCCTGTTATGCTGGACGGGCGAACGGACACTCGTGTATACTAACAGCCAAGGAGGAAATTAACCCCCAAGACGGTAAGTACTAAACAAGCGGCTTATTGAGGCAAAGGCTAAACTTAGTAAAGAGAATGTATGTTTTTGTTAACCAACACTAGAAAGGGAATTAAATGTTAGTAAATGGCTATTCAATGAAACTAGTGAAATCAAGCTGATCATTGAGTCCCTTAGGCATGATTGTTTGTAAATTGAAAATCCAAAAGCATTCCTTTTGTAGGAGCTGTCTATCAAGATCGCCCCGTCTCAAAGATGGGATCACACAATCGATCCCTTTCCACCTGAGACAACTGGCATTGCCATCGTGTTGCTGATGAACATGTCTCGAGATTGGTGTGTCACCACAATGGCGTATATCTCCCACATGTTCTCCAATTCTACGGCGTAATTGCCTTTTTTTGGTTTGGTCAGGATAAGTGTAGCTTTCAAGGGCTGCATAGGGCGAGTGTATCTTACCGCCTACCCTGTTTTTTGGTCTGTTCATTACACTATCAATGCCTGAGTGTTTTTTCTTCCAAGAGACATTAGTATTTTAATGCATATTAATAAAAGTTAATTTTTATAGCCAATTTTTCCTCTTTTCGTTTTGTACACATTTAGGGCCTTTATTCCTTTTTGTGCTGTGTGTGTGCGTGCTTGGGGTAAGGGAGTGATGGAATTAAAAAAATAAATAAACAGCAATTTTTTTCACTACTTTTGCACACTATTTTTTGGGGATAATTTGTTTTTTGCATTGCCATGTACTCTGAGAACCAGAACTCTTTCATTTTTCTGGGAATGGTGGAGTCGGGCACTTTATTGTTGTTCTGAGATGTTGTTGGTACCGTGCAACTTTTGTATCACTTTTTGCTCTACTTCTTGGCGAGATGAACTCACCAAAAACCGCCAGCTCTAGAATTGATTTTTTTTACAGTATTCATCATATAGGTGAAATAATAAATTTATAGTATGCTTTGGGTCTCTATGGCAATAGCAATTCTAAGCACTTTTTATTTATTTTTTGTTGTTTTCCCATTAACAAAACTAATAAAGTGAAAAAAATTATTTATTTATTTTTTTTAAAGGCGACAATATTTACGAAGAACTAAAAGTATCTGATTAATAAGTTCCCTTCAATGACTATGAAGCTTATCCTTTGCACAGTGTAACATTCTGGAATCTAAAACATTACAATTTCAGTAAAATCTTGTGTTCCAGTTTCTCCCTATCGTCAAGGTCTTTACTTGCTGTCAGTGAATAGTAACATTTTTGTTCATATCTAGAGAGTGTAAATCTGTACAAATCCAGCAGGGTTGTTGCTGCAATGTTATATCTCATTTACACAATCCTCTGGAAGCAAAATCTGTCAGCAGCACCAATCTTCACAGTTCTGTTACTTTGCTACATGTGTAAGGTGAGGTTTGCATCTGTGGCGGAAGCAGGAAGTTAACAAAAGAACAAGACAACCAGCAATCAGAAGTGATCAGAATGAGGGAAGAGGTCGCTGGCTGCAGGAAGTGATCAGAATGAGGGAAGAGGTCGCTGGCTGCAGGAAGTGATCAGAATGAGGGAAGAGTTCGCTGGCTGCAGGAAGTGATCAGAACGAATGAAGAGGTCACTGGCTGCAGGAAGTGATCAGAATGAGGGAAGAGGTCGCTGGCTGCAGAAAGTGATCAGAATGGTGGAAGAGATCGCTGGCAGCAGGAAGTGATCAGAACGACAGAAGAGGTCACTGGCTGCAGGGAAATGAAACAAATGAGGAAGAGGTCGCTGGCTGCAGGAATGATCAGAATGAGGGAAGAGGGCGCCCGGCTGCAGGAAGTGATCAAACGACGGGAAAAGGTCACTGGCTGCAGGAGTGATCAGAACGACAGAAGAGGTCACTGGCTGCAGGAAGTGATCAGAACGACAGAAGAGGTCACTGGCTGCAGGAAGTGATCAGACCGACAGAAGAGGTCACTGGCAGCAGGAAGTGATCAGAATGGCGGAAGAGGTCACTGGCTGCAGGAAGTGATCAGAATGAGGGAAGAGATCGCTGGCTGCAGGAAGTGATCAGACCGACAGAAGAGGTCACTGGCAGCAGGAAGTGATCAGAATGGCGGAAGAGGTCGCTGGCTGCAGGAAGTGATCAGAATGGCGGAAGAGGTCGCTGGCTGCAGGAAGTGATCAGACCGACAGAAGAGGTCACTGGCAGCAGGAAGTGATCAGAATGGCGGAAGAGGTCACTGGCAGCAGGAAGTGATCAGAAAGACAGAAGAGGTCGCTGGCTGCAGGAAGTGATCAGAACGACAGAAGAGGTCGCTGGCTGCAGGAAGTGATCAGAATGAGGGAAGAGATCACTGGCAGCAGGAAGTGATCAGAACGACAGAAGAGGTCACTGGCTGCAGGAAGTGATCAGAACGACAGAAGAGGTCACTGGCCTGCAGGAAGTATCAAACGACAGAAGAGGCGTGGCTGCCGGAAGTGATCAGAACGACAGAAAGGTCGCTGCTGCAGGAAGTGATCAGAACGACAGAAGAGGTCGCTGGCAGCAGGAAGTTGATCAGAACGACAGAAGAGATCGCTGGCTGCAGGAAAATGATCAGAACGGCGGAAGAGATCGCTGGCAGCAGGAAGTGATCAGAATGTCGGAAGAGGTCACTGGCAGCAGGAAGTGATCAGAACGACAGAAGAGGTCGCTGGCAGCAGGAAGTGATCAGAATGGCGGAAGAGGTCACTGGCACAGGAAGTGATCAGATGGAGGAAGAGATCGCTGCAGCAGGAAGTGATTTAGAACGACAGAAGAGGTCACTGGCAGCAGGAAGTGATTAGAACGACAGAAGAGGTCACTGGCTGCAGGAAGTGATCAGAACGACAGAAGAGGTCACTGGCTGCAGGAAGTGATCAGAACGACAGAAGAGGTCACTGGCAGCAGGAAGTGATTAAAAACGACAGAAAAGTCACTGGGTGCAGGAAGTGATCAGGAAACCCACAGAAGAGGTCACTGGCAGCAGGAAGTGATCAAATGGCGGAAGAGGTCACTGGCTGCAGGAAGTTTATCAGAAAGGCGGAAGAGGTCACTGGCAGCAGGAAGTGATCAGACCGACAGAAGAGGTCACTGGCAGCAGGAAGTGATCAGAACGACAGAAGAGGTCACTGGCTGCAGGTAGTGATCAGAACGACAGAAGAGGTCACTGGCTGCAGGAAGTGATCAGACCGACAGAAGAGGTCACTGGCTGCAGGAAGTGATCAGAACGACAGAAGAGGTCACCCGGCTGCAGGAAGTGATCAGACCGACAGAAGAGGGCACTGGCTGCAGGAAGTGATCAGACCGACGAAAGGGTCACTGGCAGCAGGAATGATCAGAATGGCGGAAGAGGTCACTGGCTGCAGGAAGTGATCAGAATGGCGGAAGAGGTCACTGGCAGCAGGAAGTGATCAGACCGACAGAAGAGGTCACTGGCAGCAGGAAGTGATCAGAATGGCGGAAGAGGTCACTGGCAGCAGGAAGTGATCAGAAAGACAGAAGAGGTCGCTGGCTGCAGGAAGTGATCAGAACGACAGAAGAGGTCGCTGGCTGCAGGAAGTGATCAGAACGACAGAAGAGGTCGCTGGCTGCAGGAAGTGATCAGAACGACAGAAGAGGTCGCTGGCTGCAGGAAGTGATCAGAACGACAGAAGAGGTCACTGGCTGCAGGAAGTGATCAGAATGGCGGAAGAGATCGCTGGCAGCAGGAAGTGATCAGAATGGCGGAAGAGATCACTGGCTGCAGGAAGTGATCAGAATGGCGGAAGAGATCACTGGCTGCAGGAAGTGATCAGAACGACAGAAGAGGTCGCTGGCAGCAGGAAGTGATCAGAATGGCGGAAGAGGTCACTGGCAGCAGGAAGTGATCAGGAGGGAGGAAGAGATCGCTGGCTGCAGGAAGTGATCAGAACGACAGAAGAGGTCACTGGCAGCAGGAAGTGATCAGAACGACAGAAGAGGTCACTGGCTGCAGGAAGTGATCAGAATGGCGGAAGAGATCGCTGGCGGCAGGAAGTGATCAGGATGACGGGAGAGATCACTGGCTGCAGGAAGTGATCAGAACGAAAGAAGAGGTCGCTGGCAGCAGGAAGTGATCAGAATGACAGAAGAGGTCGCTGGCAGCAGGAAGTGATCAGAATGACAGGAGAGGTTACTGGCAGCAGGAAGTGATCAGAATGGCGGAAGAGATCGCTGGCAGCAAGAGGTGATCAGAATGACGGAAGAGATCGCTGGCAGCAGGAAGTGATCAGAACGACAGAAGAGGTCACTGGCATCAGGAAGTGATCAGAATGAGGGAAGAGATCGCTGGCAGCAGGAAGTGATCAGAATGAGGGAAGAGATCGCTGGCAGCAGGAAGTGATCAGAATGAGGGAAGAGATCGCTGGCAGCAGGAAGTGATCAGAATGAGGGAAGAGGTCGCTGGCAGCAGGAAGTGATCAGAACGACAGAAGAGGTCGCTGGCTGCAGAAAGTGATCAGAACGACAGAAGAGGTCGCTGGCAGCAGGAAGTGATCAGAATGATGGGAGAGGTTACTGGCAGCAGGAAGTGATCAGAATGAGGGAAGAGATGGCTGGCAGCAGGAAGTGATCAGAATGAGGGAAGAGATCGCTGGCAGAAAGAAGTGATCAGAATGAGGGAAGAGATCGCTGGCAGCAGGAAGTGATCAGAATGAGGGAAGAGGTCGCTGGCTGCAGGAAGTGATCAGAATGAGGGAAGAGCTCGCTGGCAGCAGGAAGTGATCAGAATGAGGGAAGAGATCGCTCGCAGCAGGAAGTGATCAGAATGAGGGAAGAGATCGCTGGCAGCAGGAAGTGATCAGAATGACGGGAGAGATCGCTGGCTGCAGGAAGTGATCAGAATGACGGGAGAGATCGCTGGCAGCAGGAAGTGATCAGAATGACGGGAGAGATCGCTGGCAGCATGAAGTGATCAGAATGACGGGAGAGATCGCTGGCTGCAGGAATTGATCAGAATGACGGAAGAGATCGCTGGCAGCAGGGAGTAATGACAATGAGGGAAGAGATCGCTGGCAGCAGGGAGTAATGACAATGAGGGAAGAGATCGCTGGCAGCAGGAAGTGATCAGAATGGCAGCAGGAAGTGATCAGAATGACAGAAGAGATCGCTAGCAGCAGGAAGTGATCAGAATGACGGAAGAGATCGCTAGCAGCAGGAAGTAATCTGAATGGCAGAGGAGACCACTGGCTAATGGAAGTGAACAGAAGGACACGGGGGACTGTTGAGCGCATCAGTGCTGGAATGGAGGTATGTACAAAGGTGAGTATGCTGCAGTAGCAGCAGAAATATTAACTAGATGCTGACTGCCTGTTGACTTTATATGTCCAGGAACATGTAACTCTGCAGGACTGTTTAAAATCGTCCATGCAGAGTTTGCAGCATTAGCCGGCTCTCCACTGAGAAGTCAGGGAAAATGTATTAACTTCCCTGCCTTTACAATCGTTATATATACAATGACAGCAGGAAGCCTCCAAGTGGTCACGTGACCGGGTTTCAGTTGTTACAGATGCTGCTGGGTCTTATCAGACTCAGATCAGCTTTGCAGTCATCACTGGGTTTGTATTTCCCCTGTAACTGGGGCTAGTATATAACATATCAAAAATATATTAAATTTTTTTACCATTTTCCCTAATACTATAAACATGTGTCTATCTATATATACTATATATATATATATATATATATATATATATATATATATATAATAATATATATATATATATATATATATATATATATAATATACCATACATACATACATACACATACACACTGTAAAATTACATAAAATAAGGCCTTACATATCACAGAAAATAGTAATACGTTAAAAACACATGTACTAAAGAAAATGAGAAATGAGCCTGGTCAAGAACAGCGCTGAATGACCGGTCAGGGAATGGTTAAGCTGTAGTATATGCACTGGAAAAAGACAGAGGGGCCGATGGATGTCATTAAGGGCTCGTTCACACGGCTTATTCTGGGACTGATTGGAGCTGTACTGCGCGCCGTATTTGCGCTCCAATACGGCTGAAATACGTCCCATTCATTACGGTAATCCACAGATCTCATAGAGAACTGTGGATTACCGTCTCCTCTCCCTGCTCGCACAATACGCCGAGGGGGGAGAAAGTGACATGTCAATTATTTACGGCGTGTACGCGCCGTAAATAATGAGTGTCTATGGGCCGGCGAGCTGCAGGCCCCCCACCCCCACCTCCGCTGCACGGCAGCCGGCATAATTGCGGGGCGAAATCCGTCCCGCAATTACGTTGGCAATTAGCCGTGTGAACCGGGCCTAAATGTCAAAGCTCAGGTGCATTTAGGGTTTGTTCACACAACGGATTTCCGTGCCCAGAATCAGCATCCAAACCGAGTGTAAAGTGATTTACACTGTGCCCTGTGTAAAACTGGCGTCATAGCTCAGATGATGCTGATTGTACATGAGTAATTATCGGCGTCTAACGCCCTCTGCATGTCAATTCTTTGACGCGGGTTATGCACTGATAATAATAAAGAGTCTGAGTTAGATTTCTCCAGGTTGGGTAGTTTCCTCATTAAAATTCCACGCACATGTCCGTGCTGAACAACCCGTCATGTGGACCTATCATTACAATGTCCAACCTTCTCCTCACCCACAACCACAAAGACCTTACCAAAGCCTAGGAGGACCTTTGTGCCTTCTACAGAGCCAGGGTCCAGATGCACCTATCATATCTGCCTTACCTTCATGACATCTTGGGGAGTGATCCTGCTTAGCGTAAGAAGAAACCAACCCAAACAGGAAGATGTCCCGGTAACTTTTTATAGATAAGCTGTCCTGTGTGTGTACATGAGAAAAAACACTATTTCTGGCCATAATACTGTTTGTATATGGCAATTGTCCCTTCTGCAAACTCCATGACTAATTTCAACTGTCCCTGAGCTAGTGGGAGGAGACTAGCTGCTATGATGTGTCCATACACTACACACACAAAAGTAGATCCTGCTCCTCTATAGCACATCCTCAGAAGCAACAGCATGGAGGACTCTAGAGAGCAGTACTGAGCAGTGTCAGCTATGGCACCAACATGGAGGTGAGATATAACACTTAGGCTATGTTCACATGGCTTAAATTGGGGCGCATTTCGCCGCTTATTGAGAGCGTACTGTGCTCCAATACGAGCAAAATGCGCCACAGTCATAGAGAACTATGGATTACGCCTCCTCTCCCCGGGCGTATAATACGACGCGCAGGGAGATACGTGACATGTCAATTATTCACGGCGATTATGCGCCGTGAGTAATGACAGTCCATGGGGCCGGCGGGCTGTACTGTACGCCCCGCAATTATGCCGTGTAAACATAGCCTTACTAGAGCTATCTCTGTAGGTCTCTCTCTGTCACAATCTCTTTCCAGCTCCCTTCTCCCCCTCCCCTCTCAATAGACTCTCTGGGCTGCATGTAACCTGACTCCTTGAAAACACAAGACAGATGTCAGCAATTTTTTATCAGCGCAAATGATGAATTTAGGAGAGTTTAGGAGGAAGGTCAACTGATAAGTTGGAAAAAAAATCTTTTTTCCGCTTTAATATTTCACAGTTTCTTATATCTGCTTGCAGTATTCACTTACGCAAAACCTGTTGAAAAGCTAGTGGTCATTTAAAGGTGTTCTCCAGTATTAGTAAGACAGGGCTGCGTTCTTTCGAAAACCGTGCCACAAATGTCATTGGCTGGTGTCAGGTACTGCAGCTCTGCTTCATGGAAGTGCATGTTGGTGAGCTGCAATACCACACACAAGCTATGACCATACCTGGTGCTGTTTTAGAAAGAAAGCAGACAGGTTTTTTTTAATGGTCGCCCACCTCTTTAAGATGAGAGCAAACTGCACTTTTCAAGAGTGTGCTACTCCATATGTCACAACACAATGTGTGAATACTCACTTATAGCATGATACAGCGGCTTGTGGAGACCCTGCAGATGGACCGCACACATGGAGGCAATCTTCCCTGGAGGCTGCATGGAGGCATCAATGACATACCACATTCTGGAGAAGGACGCCCATTGCTGATCAAGAAAAACAAGAACTGATTACAATCTATATAAGATAATGAACATGCTGGCACTTGTAGTGTGACAACAGCTGGGGTTGTGAAGTGCATTGTTGGTTAAAGAGAAAGAATTCAGAAAGTTTACAAAAAGATGGTGTGCAGAGGCCACAGAAAAGAGAGGGGGTGCTGCCCCTCATCACTGGGAAGGCATTTGGTTGGGGCGTGGCACAAATCTGTAAATTTATCTCTAAGGGTATGTTCACACGGCGTAAGTTTTGCGCGCATTTCGGCGTGTATTTGCGCTCTAATACGGGCGAGATGCAGGGCTGTGGAGTCAGAGTCGGTGCCTATTTTGCAGGAGTCGGAGTCGTCATAAAATGGACCGTCTCCCAAAATATATAATAAGTTGGTCCAGTTAGTTCGTTGCAGTGCTAAGAGCAAGAGGAATTGGGTCCGGCCAGTGCTGCTTCTCCCATATCTTCAGCCTCATCACATGAGGAGTGTAATTGATGACATGGAGCAGGCAAAGCGGGGAAAAGATTCCGCTCCCAGGGCAAACAGATTTCAGCAAAATTTTTCACCTGCTTTCAAAGAAGTAGAAGAGTTCAACCATTCATCAAAACTGACTGTGGCTGAGGCAATTCCTTTATACCCTGACATTGTTAGAGATGTTGCCCCTGTGGTCACCGCTTTGCCCCAGAGTTATTGTAGAGAGGCTGTACTCTAGCCTGGAAATAATGAGATCAGATGTGAGGTCATGTATGCAGGATCTGATGGAGGCGATACTAGTTCTCAGAACAAATTCAGAGACTCCACAAATGTTCCTGCAGTGTTTTGCATATTTACAATTTTTTTGTGTTCTAAAATCTTATCCAATACATATATTTTACACTGACAAGCAAAATGGATACAATGTTCTGAACTTGTGACTTTCAGGCTCCATATCTCACCATCCACTACAGCTTTGTACATGAGGCTACTGTAATTTTATATACAGTCATCTTACCTATCTTATACATAATTTGACCTGCAAGTATTTAGCATCTGCTTAGTTCTGCAGATTCTTCTCATGTAACTGCATTGTTACTGGTTTTGCTCCTAAAAATCAAAATGTTAATTTTTATTATTTTGTTAGTATTTGGGAAATCCACCTTTTGGTTTTCAATGCTGCCTGAATCCTTCTGGGCTCTGGATCAGATTCAAGTATATCTTGACCAAAATCTGATCCCAGGTCTCTTCTACACATTCCCAATGTTGGTGTAGACTGGACTTGGATACAAATACAGCTTTTTCTTCAACTCTACCCACAAGTGTTCAAAAGATCAAAACATTGTTACCCTTTTGCTGGTCGTGCCTGTTCTACCTAAATAGCTCGATTATTGTATCATAAGGTGATAAACAGCCTGATGTTGCCATTTTACTACAGTAAAGTTATCACTTAAACATGCGCCGTGTATGAGGGAGTCAGAAATTGGGAAATTGAGGCGTTGGAGTTGGGGCTTTGGCTTGCCGACTCCACAGCCCTGGCGAGATGTGCGCTGAAATTATGGTAAAAATTACACCTCCTCTCCCCGCTCGTACAATACAATCGTATTGTATGGGCGGGGAGATAAGTGACATGTCAATTTTTTGCGGCGAACCTCCCCCCCCTGCGCCGCAGGAGTACGCGCGTGTTAGCGTGAGCTCCGGAAACATGCGATGTACTGTGGTGCGTATTGTACATCGTGTGAACATACCCTAAAAGAAAATTATCAAAGCTAAGGAAGAAGGCTCTAAGGGTATCTCTATCATCTGGCTTTTGACACGGATTTCGGATTTGAAAACCCATCAAAATATGACTGTAACCATCACCATAGACCGCAATACAAAATCTGAGCTGTCGTCTACACAGCTTGGATTTTCTGAGGTTAGATTTCAAATCCAAAAACCGGGTCAAAAAATGTCAAAACCCCCGTTTTATCCCAAAAATTGGAACATGTACATTCTTCCGTCGCAATTTCACAAAAAAAAAAAAAATGGCAGAGAATTTACTATTGAAGTCATTAGGGCCAACAACCTCCTTCCCTCAGTAAGAACATTGAAGGTGGGTTGTGGCTGGATCTTCCAGCAGGAAAGTGACCCGAAAAACACAATCAGGGCAACTAAGGAGTGGCTCTGTAAGAAGCATTTCGAGGTCCTGGAGTGGCCTAGCCAGTCTCCAGATCTGAACCCAATCGGAAATCTTTGGAGAGAGCTGAAACTCTATGTAGCCCAGTGACAGCCCCGAAACCTCAAAGATCTGGAGAAGGTCTGTATGGAGGAGTGGGCCAAAATCCCGCTGCAGTGTGTACAAACTTGGTCAACAACTGTAGGAAATGTCTGACCTCTGTAATTGTAACCAAAGATTTCTGTACCAAATCTGGAGTTCTGTTTTTCTATTGTACCAAATACTTATTTCATGCAATAAAATACAAATTAATTATTTCAAAAACATATAATATGATTTTCTGTATTTTTTTTTAGATTCTGTCTGTCACAGTTGGAGTGAACATACGATAAAAACTGCAAACCTCTCCATTCTTTGCAGATGGGAAAATTTACTAAATTGCCAGTGTATCAAAAACTTATTTTCCCCACTGTGAATACGTACACACGTACACTTTTATATACTACCGTTTCCCCGAAAATAAGACATCCCCCGAAAATAAGACCTAGTGCATTTTTTTGATGCAATTCAGAGTTTGGCTGCTTCTGCTGATGTTTGTGATGAAATCACTACAATATATTAATAAAGTTGATTTTTTGTTCAACAATAAATGTGAATTCTTGTTCATGTAAAGATAAGAAACCCCCTAAAAATAAGTCTTAGCTCGTCTTTAGGAGCAAAAATTAATATAAGACCCTGTCTTATTCTCAGGGAAACAGGGTATATAGACTAGGGTTAGGGGTATCTATAGAAGATATTTAAATGTATCTATATATCTATCTACATATATATCTAGAGCTAACTATTATGTAGATAGATCTCTACATAGTCTGACAAAAAACCATTGAAAAACCAAATACCGCACAAAAAATTAAAACTGAGTAAAAATCCTCAATATTCAGTATTTTGTCCTGAGTCGTGTGGATGCAACCTAACGGGAGATGCTTCCATTTTTGGATAAAATACAGATAATATGATTGCACCTGAACCATCAAAGTTTGCACGATGGTTGAGGTCATGAGGATCCTGGAGGTGAGACCCGCACTTATCAGACAATGGCGGCTTATCCACGCAATCTGCCATAATTGTCTATCATGGTAAAACCTCTTTAAAGGGGTTTACTCACTACAAGGATTGCTGCTTTTTATGTTAAAGATGTTGCAAAAACAAGTCCCTTTGCAATATATGTCCATTAACAGTGTCCTACCTATTCCTAGATATCCCCTCTTGTATGGACTGCATCAGCTCCTCAGGTCGCTATAACTACAGACCTGTTTGATCTCTCCTGCTAGGCTGCCAGCACTGGTTGCTATAGCTACAGACCTGATCTCTCCTGATAGGCTGTCAACACTGGTTGCTATAGCTAGTAAACACGCCCCTGAATTCAAAATGAAACCAAAAAAACAAGGCTGAGGTAAGATGAATCAATGTAGTGAGACAACCCCTTTAAGTAATGAGACATATGTACCGAAAACAGCACCCATTTTTTTTTTTTTTTTAAATAACACTCACCTAATAAAGCCTTCCTATGGCTATGATGACAGTAAAATAAAAAGTTACAGCTCTTGTAATGTGCCGATAAACGGGAGGAGAAAAAAAACCTGGTGTCTTATGAAGGGGAAAGAGTGTGGGATTAGAGCTCCTGTCTCATAGGAGAGCAGGCGCTGTTGCCATTAGCAACACATCACCGCGCAGCTTTTATTTTCTACAATGCTCTAGAGATGTGACTGCTGCACGGCGATTGGTTGCTATGGGCAACAAGAAGTTCTTCTTTTAGACAGTTTTATAAATCTGCCCCAATAGCTTGAGCACCATGGCCGCCTCATGCCAGTCTAAGGACCCCGAAAACACAGATAGAGGGAGGCCAGACAGCAAGGATTTTATGTCATGCGACCAGTCCGGCCAGCTCTACATAATATACCCTCCTACAGACAGTACCCCTGCCCTCCATTACATTATAGCATCACATATATCATTCCTAAGCGACTACCTGAGCAGCTCTGCTGTAACTCGCCATCACATGGAGGTCACCATGACACACAGGGCTCAACCTCTTACACACTCCACCTCCTTACGCGGAAAACAAAAATGTCGCCATCATCAGGAGCCATTTTTCCTAGGACTATTTCCATAGACATCAGTGCTATTTGGTCTACACCAAAATGGCCGCCATCGCCGTCTAATAGATGCGTGACTAGAGACACAATTGTTAGATATATTCACACAACACTCGAGTTCATTCACGCAAGTCTTCCTCTGGGAAACAGTCTACAACTCTACATCCTAAATACGTTTCTTTAGTTACAGCCCGCGCTGTGATCCACTTTTACGGTAACGCTGTAGCGAATAGTATTCTAGGAACTATATCACCGGAACTAAGTTTCTGAGGGGAAGATTCTATGTGCCGGTCCAGCTGGCGGAAGTGCGTCACTGGCGCGGTGGTTTGATTTTCCCGGTCTCTGCTCGTCTGTCTCCGGCTTTCATGGTTCTGAGGCCGCAGTAGTGTCCTCGGAGGGTTTATGGAGCGCTACGTCCTGCTCATTTACTGGCAGAAACAGGCGGAGACTTACCGGGAGCAGCAGGAGCCGGTGCCTGCAGGTATGTGACACTGTGATTATAGGGGCAGCTGCACGGGATAGACGCCAGGGATGTCTACAGTGCGACTTTACTGCGACTGTTTAGCTGTGACTTCATACAGGTCCTGTGTTTCAGTGCAGCAGTGAATCTGGGGCCTCAAGACGTCTCATCATGGCCCCTTCCTCTCTTGGGGCCTCTGTTACCCAGCTCTAGGGCCATCCTGATCTCACAGCTGCTCCCATTTGATTTCGGTTCCTTGGTATTTTCAAGATCTCTTCTTGTTGACAGTGAATGCAAATAACCCCCCTCCCCCCTCATATATAGGTGGTGTGTGAGTGGTTGTCTTATTGGTATTTTTGCATCTGTGCAATCTCCCCATGTATTATACTGTGGCTTTTCTGCATGCTGTGTGCTGCATGCTGTAGCAATTCAATCTGCAGTCCAGTTGTTCCCCGGGTGGTGAGGTGTGTGAGCTACTGCTCAGCAATCAGCTGCACCTGTTTATCTTTCCCAAGTAGCATAGGGGCCAGTGTTGCCTCTTTACTGGGTTCAGTTTCAGTCCAGCCTTTGTGCTGCGAGTATGGCCTTGTTTCTGGTTTTTTTTGAGTAATGTCCTATTTTTTTGTGTTTTTTTTTCCTGTAAATTGTTAGTGTAGGGGCTTGCAAGACAAGAGAAGCCTTGATGGGGCTTGCAGGCTTGCATATAGTGGCCACTGTATTAACTAATATCTCATATTTGATATTTTTCCAGTGTGTAAATTTTTTTGCCCAAAAGTACTGGGGAGCAGAGGGGGTCTGTATTTTGTGTTGGACACCCAAAAAGTGCTGGGCAGCCCGCCCAATCGAATAGTAGTGCCGTAATAGGCTGTAAGCCAGCATGGTGCACCCACACGAAATCTGTTTTAAACGGGCACCCTTTTGTATTTTCTTAATTATATGCAATTTTAATACCTCCAACCACCCCGCTCATATATAGAAGGTGTGTGAGTGGTTGTCTTATCTGTATTTTTATATTTGTGTAATCTCCTCATGTATTATACTGTGGCTTTTCTGCATACTGTGTGAACAGGTATCCATTCAGTGTGCAGTTTTTTATCATTTAATGTCCACCTAGTGGAGGGGTGTGTGAGCTACTGCTCAGCAATCAGCGGCACCTGTTTATCTTTCCCAAGTAGCATAGGGACCAGTGTTGCCTCTTTACTGGGTTCAGTTTCAGTCCAGCCTTTGAGCTGTGAGTATGGCCTTGTTTCTGTATTTTTTTCGGCCATCCTGAACACACAGCCGTTCCCATTTGGTTTCGATCTCTTATTGTTGACAGTGAATGCAAACAATCGTGGTTACAGACTCTCTGATATAATAAGTAAATAGTTACATAGTATTGTATGAAAAAGACCTGTCTATGAAATGAAACCTAGGCTGGGGAAAGATGTGGCTGATGGTGACATCATCATTCTGCGTGAGCAGTGGGAGGGAGAGGATATCACCGCTCTGCAGACCTCCTGCAATGGTCAGTTCTCATGTCTGTCACCTCCCTCCACAAGCTTCTTGTATCCAGAACACATGCATTGGTGCAAACAGTTAAACATACAGCATGAACTGGTTTAACAAATGTCTCCCAACTAAATGTAGCAACTTTCCAGAAAATAAAAGAGCACAACAATCACTATTGATTGAAGCAATGGTGAACACCTGATCCAGTGGTTAATCCACAATCAGCTCTTCTACCCTAATCAACTCCGTATCTCACAACTAAAGGTCGTTATAAAATACACATAAAAGCACCAAAATTTACAAGAACTCCTTGCAACGAACCTAAAAGCCTTTCCATAAAATGCATCCGATCGTTAATCCACAGCGATCCACTTCACTGACAAAGTAAGGAAGGAACGTTCGTGTTCAAATTAACCCAAAGCGCTCCGGGCCCCGGCAGCGCTCAGATATCCAAACACGTAAAAACTAACTGGCAACAAAGGTACGCACCTAGACACAGGGGCTTGTCCAAGAGCTGATTGTGGATTAACCACGGGATCAGGTGTTCACCATTGCTTCAATCAACAGTGATTTTTTGAGCAAATTTAATTTTCGGGAAAGTTGCAACTTTTTAGGTGGAGACATATAGAAGAGTTAGCGCTGGTGTCATTTGTTTCTATATATGTTGTTATACAAGCACATACAATAGGATCATTTTGGACATTACTCCACCTATCAATACTTAGGTTAACAATTTAACCCCCCCAGAGCTGTTGCACATTGCTCCATTTCTCTGTCATACACTTGATCCACAGTTTCCCTGCAACATCAGCTCTGCTGGTGGACTGTATCCTGGTCTCAGTGACTGAACCATATTAATGAAATGTGGGTTTTCAGTCAGACGGAAAGAAGAGTTCGTTGCATAAATAAACTGGGCAAATTTTTTCATCAATCAACCCTTTTTTTTAATCTGCTAGTTCTTATCACAAACCTATCTATGGTGGTTCCAGGAGGTTTTTTCTTTCCTTTTGGGTGATTGGTGATATGTGGCTGTGGGTGTCTGATGATGATGCGCTGCTAATGAAGCACTATCCTGGATGGAGAACTCTGAAACTGAGAACAGGATGGTGGTGATCTTGGAGGTGGATAGTTTCCAGAATCCATGAATTCCCCGAAACAAAAAAAGTCAATGCTGTTATTTTATTGTTTATACAATTTCTGCTTATTGTACACAACACATCACTGCCCCAAAAGGAATATTTGTTTTTCTTCATCATAACTGCACCAAATGACAGTAACATGCAGTAATAATAAGAAATATCATTTTTCTCACACATGACAGTTCAGTCTTTAGAAATAGGATTCAATAAAAATGTTTCCCAACCTGAAGATCCTGCCTGTAAGAAGTGTTTCTTTGGTCATCTTCATCACCGCACTTCTCATGATGTTGCCTCATTCGCGCCACCAGCCTTGCATCTCTTTGTTTGCATCGTTTGCATTTTGCACGCATGCCTGCCTTACCGATAGGCGAAGGAGCTTCATTAAAGTATTCCCAAACTGGGTCTCTTTTACGGCCTGCTGCCATTATAAGGAAAGAATGTAATAAACCTCAGATCGTACACACAAACAGATCCAGACTTGTCTGTCTGTGGCTATGCTGCAGTATTGTGCTCAAAGTTTCACTTTCATTTTCTTGTCTGTTTGCCCTTCCTCTTCCTCACACTTAGATTCACATTCTTCTTGTGTTGTGCAGATCTATTCCACTCCAAACAATCAGAAACATATTGTCTAACTTCTTGGACTTGGCACTGAAGAGGTTGATTCTGTATTCATAGGTTGTAGAACAATAGGATTAAGGTCTTTTTCTCAACTCTGTTCATGTTGTAACATTTTTGCTGTGAAGAAGAGGCTGGGACCTCTGCGGAGTCAAATTCAGTTTTGAGAACTGGCGAAAGTAAAGCGAGCGTCTTGATAAAAGGAGAGAAACTGCCCACAATCCTACAGAAACCTCTAAGAGCATGGCATTTGTGAAGTTACACATATACGGGCCTTTATTCTAGAGTTAAACAACTAGCTTTATCTCATGATGGAAAACCTTTTTGGATGGAAAAATTTTTTTCCTCAAAAACAGTTTAGAAAAAAATCCGTTTTAAATAAAAAAAATCCGATTTTTTTTTGTTTTTTTTTTTTTTTTAAAAAAACTTTGATTTTTAAATCCACCCTGAACGTGTCCCTGAATTCAAAACAAAAACCAAAAAACCCGGACGAGGTGAGATGATTCGTTTAATTGGAAAAACCCCTTTTAAAACCTTAAGTTTACCACTCAAAAATAAAGCTTCACAGCCCCACAATCGGGTAACATAAAGAAAAGGGTAGTTCACATGGCTTTTTTGACTCGTACAGATTCCAACTCATCAAATTAAAAAAAAGCAAATCTTTAATTCAAGCGGGTAAGAAAACATTCACCCCCTTCACACCTTTTCATTCAATTAAAACTGCGCCGAGTCAAAGCTCCTATACAATTACACCCCACCACCGCGCTCCAACCCCACCCAAGAGTCAGCCCTAACGGGACTGAAGGCGACCCAAAAGGCCCCAAAAGCCCATGATGAAACTTATTCTCCCATTTACAAGTCACGGTTGATCACAAAGGAAAAATTTTTACTTTTGGGGCACCATGCACAGGAAAGACATTGTAAGCTTGAACGGGGTAAAAAGGGCCGGGCAACAAAAATAAAAAAGGACTGGTGGACACAGTCCCCAAAAAAGATTAGCAAGGTTTAGGGTTATTTTTTAGAGAAAAGAAGCTTCGGGGGACATATAAATATGTATAAATTTTTAAAGGACAATATAGAATCTCCTTAAGATTTATTTATCACGGCTGTACTAGAACAAGGGGGCACCCTTTACGTCTTGAAAAAAAAAAGTTTCTACATAAACATAAAAAGGGGATTCTTTACTTTGGGAGCAGGGTATAAATTCCCTCTGCCAAGGGACTGGTATCTAATTTCCCAAAAACCGAGTTCAAAAAGGGTTTGGATCTTTTTCGGGAGCGTAATAAATAACAAGTAACAGTGACTGGGTTTCAGGAAAAGGGGGTCATTGATCCAGGATTTTTCGATTGCCAATTGGAGCGGGAAAGGGAAATTTTTTTCCCTAAAAGGGGAAAATTTGACTTCTACCCATTGGGGTTTTTTTGCTTCCTCTGGGATCAACCCCTTACACAACAGGCGAACTAGATACGTCTTGCTTTTTTCAGGCTTACAAACTATAAGCCTGCCCGGACACCCCGGCCTCAAAAGAAGCCGTTAATACCCTCCTTTAAACGCTTTTGCTTCCAGTGGCGTAAAGAAGGGGCTTTCGGAGGGCTTCCAATTAAACAGAACACTTTCTGGCAAAAACACCAGAAAATCGTTTAACGTCTTTCATACTTGCCCTAAATTTAAAGTCTTCTTCCAGGCCAAGGAGACTTTTCTCTGGAGCGCAAACCCCGGAAAACCCCCACTTCTCATTCATAAACCCCTGGACACTGGACCAAAAGCCCAATAAAAGGGGCATTCCCAAAACCCATGGGAAAAAGGGGCCCTCGCAACCCACACTTGTGCATTCCGGGGGAGGGGTTTTCCCATATGGGCCAGCCAACACTGTATAATAAAATCTTGAACCACTATTCTGTATTAGCTGATCTCTAGACTAATCACTGTGGGCCCCCACATGGGAACCCTCCTCCATATAGACTTCCAAACCAGAGATTGCCCGCAACCTGTCAAAAGAAACCTTCTCAGAGGAGAAGTTACTCCCCTTATACTGCGATTTTTGGACCCAAACACGCAGCAAAAAAAATAGCATGTGATTTTCATTCTTTTACTTGACACACCAGGCAGTTCACCAGTGCGCTGATGTGGCTCAAGCTCTTTCCCAACCACTCCAAGAATTCCATGTCAATTTTGGGCCAAAGACCAGCAGAAGCCCTATAAAAAAAAATATAGGGTGCGATCCCCGCGCACCAACACGGATCCAAAAACCGCATGTGAACTGCCCTTACACCTCTGGAAAGGGTGTAACCAAAGGGGTCAATCTTTTAAAAACCCCATAACCACAGTTTAAGAAAGGATGAAAATAAATTTCAAGGGGTTTTATGGAACCCTTCTTAAGATTTCCCGCAGGATGCTTGATCTCCAATTCCCTGCACTTTGGGAAAAAAAGAAGGGGGTTAGGCCAGATCCTCAAACGGGGCCTCCAGCTGTTGGGGGGAAAATCAATCCCATCACCCCCCTGTTAAGATTAAAAAATGCAGATGGGAAAATTTTAGTTTCCCCAAAACTGGGGGGCCGCAGTTTTAGGGAACCTGGCTTAGGCTATAAGTGACTATCAAAACCCTACTTATTCCCTAGTCTATTCTCTTGGGTTCATGGAGTAATCGCCTCGACAGGGGCGGCCCCATAACTCTCTCTAGTGCACCCTGCAATTTGCCTCTGCAAAACGGAAAAACTTCTCATTATTAAGGCAAATGAGAATGTATTTTGCAAAAAAAAAAAAAAAAAATGTGTGTGGAATTTTAGAACTATCTTCTATTGATCCCGGAATATGGAACCCATAAAAAATAAATACGGTAAATCCAATTTTTGTCCACTGTACGGGATAGGTCATGGGAGATTGATTGGAATTTTACGGATGCAGTGATGGCAATTATGTTCAACTGTTTGTTTACTTGAATAAGCGGCACTTTGAAGTTTGGTTGTTTTTTATGTTTAAACTTTTTTTTTTTAAAGGGAATGTGTCATCAAAAAATGACTTATTGTTTAACTCATATTTTGTTAAACACATTTTTTGGAATTTTTTGGGTTTTTTTTTTTTTTTACATTTTCCATATCACTTTCGGTATATATTTTATTTTATTTTTTTTACTAATTCTATAGTCCTGCAGTTTCCACTTTGGCCGCTAATCCTAATAATTGTCTGACACTTCCTGTTCTGTTTAGAGAGCTTTTCAGCAGTGTGCTCATTATCAGCACAAAGAGGGTCAAACTGAAAGGGACACCAATGTGTACAGATAACACAGAATCCACCAGTCTCAAGAGGAGATGTCACAGTTCACCCTTTCACCTCCCTGCACAGTGACTTCTTCCCAGGTCACAGAGGATGACTAGAAAACTCTCCTTTAGAAGTCTATGGGACAGAATCTGTCTTAAGAATCCTATGTGCATGAAGCTGCTGTAAAGTATCTCTCTGACTGCTGTTAAAGCAGTGCAAGCAAGAATGTCTTCCCCACAATCATATATAGACGGCCGAATTGAGAAATCTACAATCGGGAAATAAAAACAGCTGAGAAGAAAAGAATATGGATCAGGGGCTTGATTTAATAAGTAAAAAAGAAAAATTGGCGACAGATTCCCTTTAAGTGTATTTTTAGTCCACCTAAAATACTTGAAGTGTGGGAGGGCACATAGAGGTCCATAAATAGAATCATAGTAAGCAGGGCTGTGGAGTCGGAGCCTATTTTGCAGGAGTCGAAGTTGTCATAAAATGGACCGACTCCCAAAATATATAATTAGTTGGTCCAGTTAGTTCGATGCAAAGAGCAAGAGGCATTGGGTCCGGCCAGTGCTACTACTCCCATATGTTCAGCCTTATCACATGAGGAGTGTAATTGATGACATGGAGCAGGCAAAGCGCTGCCCCAGGGGAAAAGATTCTGCTCCCAGGGCAAACAGATTTCAGCAAAATATTTCACCTGCTTTCAAAGAAGTAGAAGTGTCCAAAACTGACTGGGGCTGAGGCAATTCCTTTATACCCTGACATTGTTAGAGATGTTGCCCCTGTGGTCACCCGCTTGCCCCCAACCCAAGTTCAGTGTAAGGAGGCCGTTCTCTAGCCTGGAAATAATGAGATCAGAATGTGAGGTCATGTATGCAGGATCTGATGGAGGCAATACTATTTCTCAGAACAATTCAGAGACTCCACAAATGTTCCTTGCAGTGTTTTGCATATTTACAATTTTTTTTGTGTTCTAAAAGTCATATCCAATAAATATATTTTACACTGAGGAAGCAAAATGGTAACAATGGTTTGAACTTGTGACTTTCAGGCTCCATATCTCACCATCCACTACAGCTTTGTACTGAGGCTACTGTAAATGTTATATACAGTCATCTTACCTATCTTATACATAAATGTGACTTGCAAATATTTAGCCTCTGCTTAGTTCTGCAGATTCTTTCCTGTAACTGCATTGTTACTGTTTTGCTCCTAAAAATCAAAATGTTAATTTCTATTATTTTGTTAGTATTTGGGAAATCCACCTTTGGCTTACAGCACTGCCTGAATCCTTCTGGGCTCTGGATCAGATTCAAGCACATCTTGACTAAAATCTGATCCCAGGTCTCTCCTACACATTCCCAATGTTGGTGCAGACTGGACTTGGATACAAATACAGCTTTTTCTTCAACTCTACCCAGAAGTGTTCAAAAGATCAAAACATTGTTACCCTTTTGCTTGTCAGTGTCTGTTCTACCTAAATAGCTTGATTATTGTATCATAAGGTGATAAAACAGCCTGATGTTGCCATTTTACTACAGTAAAGTTATCAGTTAAACATGCGTCGTGTATGAGGGAGTCGGAGGTTTGCGAAATTGAGGAGTCGGGGCTTTGGCTTGCCGACTCCACAGCCCTGCTAGTAAGAATTCTGAGGAGATATGGAGCCGTCTGCTATCCATGCAGAAACGCGACATTTAGAAAGTAAACCTTTTTTTTTATTTTTATTTATTTTTTTTTTTTTTGAAAAGCCGTCCGTTTGGAAATCCAACCTCAAAAAATCCGAGCCATGTAGACTACAGCTCGGATTTTCTATTGAGGTCTACGGGGATGATGTACAGTTGGCTTTTTACTGGTTTCAAAATCTGTATGAAAATTGGACCGTGTAGACAGGCCCTTAGAGTGCCACTGTTTGCTTTAAGGGGTGTTCCCACCATAGACTTTGATGTCATATCAATAGGATATGCCACCAAATTCTGATAGATGCTGGTCCTTGAGATGGACTCTGCACCTGTCTTTGGAACGAGCCCTCAGTGTCTGCTCAGAATGGGGAGCCGGTCACATGTGCGCTCAATTTTCCGTTCTATTTTATGGGCGTTCTAAATTAAACCAAACACATCACTCACGTGTGCTCAGATCTCCCACAGAACAGAATGGAGAGTCATGTACAAGTGTGACCGGCTCTCCTTCGACCCAAACACTTTCAGGGACCAGATTAGCCATGCGGCGGAGGGGTAAAACACAATCCAATATCATAGCACCCCAATAGCCTAAAAAAAATTAAAAGGGCCCAAATAGAACGTTTTGGAAAAGCATTTCTGCTACTTTGAATACATGAAAAATTTGGGGTTCTTGGTTTTTTTTAAAAATTAATGAAAGATACTTGTGCTGGAATCTACCTCCTAAAATGTGGAGGTCTGAAAAGAAGAGAGGTAACTATTTTTATTTTCACCGCATTGATGCCTTGTCAATTGGGGGTGGGCTATTACATTTTGATAAAAAAAAAAAAATTTGCACTAAGGGCCCCGTTAAAATTTCCAAATCTAAAACCACTTGGTTTGCCCTAGAAACCAATCAGAGCCCCCCTTCATTTTTCCAAAACCTATATGAAATAAGGGGGGCGCTCTAGGGTTGCTTGGGCCTTTGGTTGCTTTGGCTCGTAGGTTGCTAAGGGATTTGGTTACTAGGGGGGCCCCTGTTTTTGGTTAGGCTCTGTTTGGTTGTTGGGCAACCAAGTGAGTTTTTAGCCCTAACATTTTCATACATGTGGCCCTAAAGCAAAATGCTTTTTCAATATTTTCCTAGTGCCTTTTGATTTTTTTTTAGTGTTAGTAAGCAGCTATATTGGATTGTTTTGTATTTTGCTACCACACCAGCGTGCACCTATCCTTTGTTTTTTTTTTTTTTTTTTTTTTTTAAAAAAAAAGCTTTTTGGATGTGCAAAACCAAATATTGTTTTTTAGACTGGCAGGAGGGGTATATTCTGCCAGGTGGAGCCTATTTGTTTAACCCCCAAGGCCTGAAAAAGCCATCATGACCAGCTAAATTTTTTAGGTTTTGCCTCCCTGCCTTTCGGCAGTCATCACTTTTTTTTTTTTTTTTTATGACGCAGTTTTATGGAAATTTTTTGGGGGGGCGTAGTTTGTTTACAAATAAATTACTGCATCACTTGTTTGCAGCATGAACATAAAGTTTTTCTGCACTTGTTTGTTTAATTTTTTTTTTTAAAACAATTCACACTAAATAAACTGTTAGATCAGTTCTACAGGTTATTACGGTTGTGAGGATACCTAATGTGTAGGGTCTTTTGTGTAATGTATACACAATACTTCCACACTTTTTCCTTTTTTTTAATCCCCTTAAGAGAAACAATTTTTTACACTTTTTTTTTTTTTTACACTTGGTAATGTATTCGCATACTCCTGTATACTTACTAATTACATTATGTGTGAGTATGACAAAGGGACAGTGTGCCCCCACAGGAAGGGGACAACAGACGGGCCTGAGGCTACCCTACAGTGGGGCCCCCGGGCTTCCTGTAGCCCCCGGTCCAATTTGGGGCCCCCCAAGGAGAGGGGAATCCCCCGATTATGCCGCATCCGGACATGGCAATGAAGGGGGATCGAAGACTTTCCCGCCGCAGACACCCTGGGAAAAGACATTAAAAAGGGGGTTTTTGTGATTGGTATTGGGACACCCCCCGGGTGTATTCCGCCCCTGGGCACACCCCCTCCTGTGATTTGGGTGACTTTTACATTTCATTAAGCCTGTTTGGGAGAGGAAACCCCCGGACACCCCCCTGCGCTGTTTGATTGGCCCCCCCCCTGCCCACTCTGTGTTTACTCCCCTCGAGCTTTAAAACTGAAAAGTAAAAAACCCAGCTATGGAGGGTGCTGGCTGTATACTCATCTCCCAAAACTCTAAGTAATGTCTCACAATTACTGACTGTTCACTCCATAATCCCCTTCATATAACCACAGGGTTATGTCTCCTGCCTGATAACAGATAATTGGGGGGGGGGGCAGAGTGGGATTCCTACATTTTCATCAGTTTTCAGGGTTTGTGTATAACTGTTTTTAACAGCAAGGAGCTTGTGGAGCCTGAAGGCTGCAGACAAGAGAACATTGCAGGAGGCTGCATAGCTGTCCTCTCCAGACAACCTTCCACTGCTAACACAGAATGATGATGTCACAGTTCTTCAGTGAGGAGAGACACGCCTCTCAATTTCAATCTCCTATAATTAGCTGAAGAGCACCATCAATTCAAACGATAAAAACCCCTTTTTAAAACCACTCCCTTTCCCAATGCTAGCGGCTTGGGGGGGGTTTCAACCCCCTTCTGTAGGCAGCGACATCGTTTGGCATCGCTGCTGACTAAGAGCACAATCCGTCTGCTGTGACTTTGTGATGGAAAGTCCCACAAAACGGCCCCTTGTAGTCGCACACTAACATCTCTGGTCATTTAGTAACACTTCACCTGGAAGAGCCCAGTCGCTGCGGAGTACGCTTCCTCTGGTCCTCCTCTTTCACTCGCTTCCTCTGGTCTCCCTCTTTCACTCGCGCCTCCTCTGGTCTCCCTCTTTCACTCGCGCCTCCTCTGGTCTTTCACTCGCGCCTCCTCTGGTCTTCCTCTTTCACTCGCGCCTCCTCTGGTCTTCCTCTTTCACTCGCGCCTCCCTCTGGTCCTCCTCTTTCACTCGCAGCCTCCTCTGGTCTCCCTCCTTCACTCGCGCCTCCTCTGGTCTCCTCTTTCCCGCGCCTCCTCTGGTCTCCCTCTTTCACTCGCGCCTCCTCTGGTCTCCCCTCTTTCACTCGCGCCTCCTCTGGTCTCCCACTTTCACTCGCGCCTCCTCTGGTAACCCGCTTTCACTCGCGCCTCCGCTGGTCGCCCGCGTGCACTCGCGCCTCCTCTGGTCTCCTCTTTCACTCGCGCCTCCTCTGGTCTCCCCTCTTTTCCACATCGCGCCTCCTCTGGTCTCCCCCCCTCTTTCAATCGCCGGCCCCCTCTGGTCTCCCCTCTTCACTCGCGCCTCCTCTGGTCTCCCCTCTTTCACTCGCGCCTCCTCTGGTCTCCCTCTTTCACTCGCGCCTCCTCTGGTCTCCCCTCTTTCACTCGCGCCTCCCCTGGTCTCCCCTCTTTCACTCGCGCCTCCCCTGGTCTCCCCTCTTTCACTCGCGCCTCCTCTGGTCTCCCCTCTTTCACTCGCGCCTCCTCTGGTCTCCCCTCTTTCACTCGCGCCTCCTCTGGTCTGTGCAGTAAATCTCCTGTTGTTCTGTCTTCCAGGTTTAGCGGATGTGAAGCACTTCTACACGGAGCTGAAGGAGCGATGTATCAGACACACGGACACCTTCCCTGGTAACTCTATACGTCCCATAAGAGCCGTGCTTGTCCTCTTGCAGACGGGCCATACGTTTCATCTCTCTGAATGTTACCTCTTTTCAGCTTGTTCTTTGGCCGGAGAACCAGGCGCAAGGAAATGGTTTTTTGCTATGCAAGCCACTTATGGCTTCTTCCAGGTAGGACCTGCTTCTCCTGCTCGCATAGTAATCCTCTTGTCCATGATGTCTTTCACCACTCGGCGTTTTTGTCTTCCTAGTACTCCAGTCCTGATTGGGAGGACTTGTGCCCGGGCTGTGTGGCTGACGACAGTGAGGAAACGCCCCAGAGCACCATTGACGAGTGCATATGTGCACTACAAAGCCCAGAAGATGAGGAGGATGACAGTAGCAGCAGGGACTCGGTGTCTCAAATGGGGTATGGTCACATAAAACAAACCAGCAGGAACCAAGACCACACTAGCACTGAATTTGTAGCCCATTTTCAACTGCGTTATAAATGTTAGGTTCTTAGTGCACATTTTGATCAATCTGTGTAAGCACACTTCCTGTATCGAGTTATCCTCATTAGCTGGCACCCGATATTGATCCTCACCGCTCCTTGGCCTAAAACCGACAATGCTTTCTGGGCAACAGCGCCCAGTCTTGCTTATTTAAACCTCCTAAGGTAAGTAGGGGCAGTGCTCAGTGGTCTATAATCTGTCCACAGGGGAAGACGGTAACATTTTTATCATTTCTGTGCATTAAGATAAGTCACCACTTTATGATCCAAGAGGGTCTGACCTCTGGGGCCCACACAATCTTGAGAATGACCGGGGCCGCAGTGGCACCCAATTACTCACTGTGAAGGGAAACTGATTCATTCTGCAGTCACTTGTCAGTATTAGGCAGGGTTCACACGGCAATAATTGCGAGACGTATCTAGCCCGCAATTACGCCATGTGCTTGGGGAAACAGGGGAGGGGGGGGGGGGGGGGGGCGGCATCCCACCGGCCCCATAGACATTCATTATTCACATAGTCTCCAAAAAATGGGAATGTCGCAAGAGAACAGAGAGTGACTTTTGATCACTATATTTACTATTTTGCCATAGGCAATCTTAATCTCTATCAGTTCTCTATCTATAAAACACTAAGACGTAACTTTTATTATGTATAACTCTTAACCTCTATACACACTATTTAAAAACCTGATTTCTATCCTCATCATTTAACCCTTTCTACTTCTGAAGGAAGGAATAGCTCCTTTTCCATTAAGTCTGGTGGAGCACCACCTATTAACAGGAAAACCTTATATATACAGCAATTTACTACTCCAGTGAGGGATCCCAAGCCTCCTACTTGGGCAGTCGTCCCTAATCTAATGGACACAAAACAAATAAGGCCCCTTGTGACACCGTCTGCAGCAGGTGACACTTGTAGACAGAGGTGAGAGATCACAATGTAAAACGTCATGCCTGACCTCCCCAACATGTTTCACCAGCTAAACTGGCTTCATCAGGGGTTAGAGGTCCGTGAATAATTGACATGTCACTTATCTCTCGCCGTATGGTGTGAGCAGGGAGAGGAGCCGTAATCCATAGTTTTCTGAGAACTGTGTATCACTGTAATGACTTGGACGTATCTCGCCCCCGTATTTAGCGCAGTACAGCGTGAAAAGCGGAGCGAGATACGTCCCAGTTTAACCTGTGTGAACATAGCCTTATAGAAGGGAAAAAAAAAGTTGTGCTAAGTCAGCTCGCAGGAGACATCAGAGCGAGTATTATCCCACAGGGGGTATATTCATCCACTCCACAGGTATAAATAGGCTTTTGGTTTTTTTTTGCTTGTTATATTAATAAGCCATGCAGAAAAGTCAGAGAGCCCCTCGCGAGCTGCGTGGAGTTGGAGTGTGTTGAGCAAAGCGCTTATAAGGGATGAATAAAAGAAAGGCCTCCTGGCTTAACAAGGAGCTCCATGACCTTCAGACAGTTGGAATGGTTCCACCTAGCCAAGTGTGGCCACTGCGCCTCCAAATAGCATAGCTTCAGGTCAGGGAAACCTGGGCCACCCAGACGTCCAGAGTTCTTAGCGGCTGTTTGATTTAGGTTTCTACACCCATCATTGTGTCCTCTTTCCCCCAAAAAATAAGCTTCTTTTCTTTCAGTTTATATGAAGATGCAGCAGAATCGATCCATCAGCTCGCAGACAAGCTGCCGGCACCAGGTAACGTATGTAACACATATTTAACTAAGCCCGTGGGAAAAGAGCTAGGACTTGGCAGCGCCACATATTGGATAATAAAAAAGTACAGAAGAGAGTATATAGTCAAAAATCTTTATTCCATATTTACCTTATGGTTGACTTTTGTTACTTATAGGGGTTGTCTCGCCTTAGTCCTGTTTTATCAGATTCATTTTTGAATTTTGGGGCAGTTTTCCTGACTACTACAGTCCTGCAGTTAAGAGCTGGTGAGGACACCAGGTCTGTAGCTATAGTAACTAGTGCTGACAGCCAGGGCTGTGGAGTCGGAGTTGTGGAGTCAGTCGGTGCCTATTTTGTCGGAGTCGTCATAAAATGAACCGACTCCCAAAATATATAGGTTGGTCCAGTTAGTACGATGCAAAGAGCAAGAGGAATTGGGTCCAGTCTGTGCTACTGCTCCCAAATCTTCAGTCTTATCACATGAGGAGTGTAATTGATGACATGGAGCAGGCAAAGCGCTGCCGCAGGGGAAAAGATTCTGCTGCCATGGCAAACCAATTTCAGCAAAATTTTTCACCTGTTTTCAAAGAAGTAGAAAACTGACTGTGGCTGAGGCAATTCCTTTATACCCTGACATTGTTAGAGATGTTGCCCCTGTGGTCACCGCTTTGCCCCCAACCCAAGTTAGTGTAGAGAGGCCGTTCTCTAGCCTGGTAATAATGAGATCAGTTGTCAGGTCATGTATGCAGGATCTTATGGAGGCAATACTATTTCTCAGAACAAATTCAGAGACCTCACAAATGTTCCTGCATATTTACCATTTTTTTTGTTTTCCAAAGTCATATCCAATAAATATATTTTACACAGACGAGCAAAATGGTAACAATGTTTTGACCTTGTGACTTTCAGGCTCCATATCTCTCCATCCACTACAGCTTTGTACATGAGGCTACTGTAATTTTATATACAGTCATCTTACCTATCTTATACATAAATTTGACTTGCAAATATTTAGCCTCTGCTTAGTTCTGCAGATTCTTTCCTGTAACTGCATTGTTACTGTTTTGCTCCTAAAAATCAAAATGTTAATTTCTATTTTGTTAGTATTTGGGAAATCCACCTTTTGGTTTTCAATGCTGCCTGAATCATTCTGGGCTCTGGATCAGATTCAAGCAGGTCTTGACCAAAATCTGATCCCAGGTCTCTTCTACACATTCCCAATGTTGGTGCAGACTGGACTTGGATACAAATACAGCTTTTTCTTCAACTCCACCCACAAGTGTTCAAAAGATCAAAACATTGTTACCCTTTTGCTTGTCAGTGTCTGTTCTACCTAAATAGCTTGATTATTGTATCATAAGGGGATAAACAGCCTGATGTTACCATTTTACTACAGTAAAGTTATCACTTAAACATGCGCCGTGTATGAGGGATTCAGGAGTCGGAGGTTTGGGAAATTGAGGAGTCAGGGCTTCGGCTTGCCAACTAGCGCTGGCAGCCTAGCAGGAGAGACCGAACAAGTCTGTAGCTACAGCGACCTGAGGAGCTGATGCAGCCCATACAAGAGGGGATATCTAGGAATAGGCAGGACACTGTTAATGGACACATATTACAAAGTGACTTGTTTTTGCAAGATCTTAAACATAAAAAGCAACAATCCCTGTAGTGAGACAACCCCTTTAATAAACCCTGTAGCCTGTTTCATTTTATAAACACTAGGACAACTCCTTTAAGAGAAACACGATTAAAGGAAAAACAGAACTATAGGAAACGTGTGTTATATGACTGGTATGGTTAAAAAAATATATTTTTGACTATAAATTTGCGACCCTTGAAATTGATTTAGTATTGTGCAGAATGATTAAAAAAAAATCTGCTGTGATTCTATAATCTATGGTATAGACTGTGGTTAATGCTGAGGAATATTCTTTAGAAACTTTTTTAGAAAAAAATAAACTCGCTTGAAGAATTAATAAGATCACGTTCCAGATCTGATTAAGTGGTGGTGTTCATTTTTTTTTTTAATTTTTTTTTTTTTTAATTTTTGCTCCTTCCTTTCAGGCCGGGTGTTGGTGGATATCCTGCTGATTTCTCCAGATGTTCCTAAATTGAAGGAGTGCGTTCTTGCAGTGGGGGGAATTAAACATCTGAAGGAGTGGCACGCTGCCAAGATCACCATCGTTACTAAAGAACGCAAAGGGTAATGTGTTCACTTGCTGGTTATCTGATTATTATAATCGCCTTGGGCACCTTGTTTTGTGGAGAAAAAGAACTGTTTTACAATACAAGACAATATTTGGCTCTGCACATCCAAAAATCTTTTTCTTGAAAAAAAGAGTATAGGTGCACACTGGTGCAGCAGTAATATATATACACATCCAAATGCCAGTAGCACACTATCAACTAAAAAACCATCCAAGGTACATAGGAATATTTGAAAAAAACATTTCTGCCATTAGGGATACATGAAAATTTGGGATTCTTAGTTCACACTTTTGATCAAAACTGCTTAAGCGCACCAATTTCGTCAAGGGGACCTAAATGCAGACGGGTCCTACCACTAAACGTTACCTCTCATTGGAGCCTGTTCAGACTTCCATACTTCAGGCAGTGAGCAGACTATTGAGATGTAGTTTTTCACTTTTGAAAAACATAATAAAGGGATTTTCTCACCATGCTGTTTTGCAGACCCTGCTGTTCATGACCAGCTTAGGCTCCCACTTCATGTTTTGGCTGTGGGTGATTGTACAGCAATGACAGACATTTCAGCTCTGCTATTCCTAGCTGAGCCTTTTAGAGGGACATTGGTAATGGATGGTTTTAACAGCAGGAAAGAAGGCTATAGAGCTTTAAAAGGTGAACGTTTGTCAGTAAGAAAGATCAACAAGCTCCTGTGTTGCAGGTAAGGCGCAGGGAGTTGGTCCGTAACATAGAGAACCTTGTGTACACAAGCGGGGAAGATTAATTGTAAAACCCTTAAAGGTAAAAAAATTGGAACAAAATATTTAAAAGCTGTTTCACTGTAAGGGACAATACCCCCTAACGTGGGGTGCAAAAAAAAAAAAAAAAAAAAGTGGGTGTGGTGTATATTTTATATGTTTTTTTTGTGGGGGTATATTTGTGGGTTGTGTTTTATTTATGTGTGTGGTATATATGTGTGTGTGTGTAAATTAGGGTTGTGTGAAAATTTTTTTTTTGAGTTTTTAATATGGTGTGTATTTTAGGTGTGTGTTGTATTTTTTGTGTGTGGGTTTAAATATAGGGTTTTGTGTGTGTAATATTGTGTGGTGAATTATGTGTGTTGTATATTTTAAGTGGGGTTTTGTAAATAAAATTTTTGTGTTGGGATATAAAAAGTGTGTGTGTATATTTTAATTTTATGTTGTGTGTGAAATATATATTTGTTGTGAAATTAAATTGTTTGTAAAATTATTTTGTGTGTATAATAATTTTGTGTGTGTAAATATATGTGTGTCTAAATTATATTGTGTGTGTGTTTATATATTTTGGTGTGTATTTTATGTGTGTGGTTATATAGGGTTGTGTGTATTTAAAATGTTTTTAAATATATTATGTGGGGTTTTGAATATATATGTGTGTATAATATAATTTTTGGGGTGTGTATTTTTTGGGTTGTGTGTATATATATGGTGTGTGTAATAATTGTGTGTGTGTAAATAGTGTTTTGTTGTAATATTGTGTGAGGGGTTTTTAAAAGTGTGGTGTGTATATTGTGGGTGTGGTTATATTGTGTGGTGTGGAATTATTTGTGTGTTATTTTTGGGGTTGTGTGTGTTATTTTTGTGTGTGGGGTTTATGTTTTGTTTTTGAAGTATATTGGTGGGGGTTTTGGGAAAAGGAGTGGGGTTGTGAAATATATTTTTGGTTGTGGTATATATTGTGGGTTTTTGGTTATATGTGTGTGTGTGTATATATTGGTTGTGTAATATTTGTGTTGGTATAATGTGTGTGTGTTAAAATTATGTTTGGGGGTGTGTATTATGTGTGGTGTGTGTATAAAAGGTGTGTTTTGGTTTGTGTGTAAAATTTTGTTTGTGTGTGTATTTTTATATTGTGTGGTTTTTATAAAAATTTTGTGGTGTGGGGGTTGTGTAATATATGTGTGTGTGTGTTGGGGTTTTATTTGTGGTTGTTGTGTATAAAATATTGTGGTGTGGGGTGTAAAATATTGTGTTGTGTTATGTGTGTGTGTTTTAATATATGGTTGTGTATATATTGTGTGTGTATAAAGTGTTGTGTTATATGTTGGGGTGTATAAAATGTGTGGTTATATAGGGGGTGGGGTTTGTAAAGGGGGTGTGTTTTGTGTGGGTGTGTTGTGTGTGTTTATTTTGGGTTTTTGTGGTGTATATATGTGTGTGTGTTATTTTTTTTTTTTTGTTGTTTTAAAATATATATAAAATTATTTTATAACACAAACACACACAAACACCACAACCACAAACACAACACCAACAACCACACACAAAACACACCCCAACACAAAAACAACCACCACACACACACCACCCCAAACACCCCCCCCACACACACACACAAACCACACACACCAGAAAACCCACATAACACACAAAAACCACCCCAAAACACACCAACAACCACATACACACACACACACAAACACACAAAACCAAAAACCACTACCCACCCCACACACAACACCCCAAAAGAAAACCCACAACACTTTTTAAGAAAGTTATATACAAAAAGCGGGCACTTCTAGGAACAACCCGGGATGAAAAGGGGGGTCCCCAGCAAAGGGAAAAAAAAGTTTGGGGACAATACTTAATCCAGTTTACAAAAAAGGGAAAAAGTTCTTCACAGCACTCTTCCAGGTGAAAAAAAAAAACCATTTTTTTCCCCAAGGCTTCACCGAGGTTTCGGCTCCCTAACAGACCCTTTTTTTGTGAGGGGGGCCCAAACGTCGGTGAAACCCTGTGGAAATAAACGGGTTTTTTCCCTTTTTCCCCTGGAAAAAGTGCTGTGAAAAAAAATTTTTTTTTAAAATTATATAAATATATATATATATAGTATTTATTATATAAAAATAATATATTTTAGTTTTTTAATACACTGGCGTTTTTGGGAAAGTTTTTCCCCCCTACAAAGAATTTAGAAGTCGGGAATTTTTTTATCTCAACCACTTCCCAAATGTGAAAGAAAGAATCTGGGAAAAAAAATCCGAAAAAACACATTGGGTGATTTTTTTTAAAAATTTAATTTGCCCTTTTTAAAAAGCATGAAATAAGTATTTGATCAACCCACCCAAAAAAAGGAAAAAAATTTTTGTCCAAAGCCTTTTTTTTTAAGGGTATTTTTTACACTGAAAAAATTTTCCCCCACAATTAAAGCAGGGGTTTGGGGGCTCGGGGCCGCTAGCCCGCCGGCCCCATAACCTCATTACTCACCCTCCCGGGGAAACGCCGGGGAAAAATTTACATGTCGCTTTTCTCCTCCCCCCCCCCCCCCACCCCCCCCCCCCCCCCCCCCGGCGGGGGTTTCACCTCTGAAAGGGCAGGGGAAACGGCCCAGAAAATACATAAGAGGGGCCTGGGGCAATGACCTGAATTTGAAACTGGGGACCAAGTCTCCAAGGGTAGCGGTTTTTAAAAACACTGTGCATCACTCGCTTTTTTTTTCTGTCATAGATTTAAAAACCTTCAAGGGAAATCCTGCTCACACCAGCACATGTTCAGCCTGTTTAAGAAACACCCAATGACCATCTGGGGGACCCAAGGAGGGGGAAGAAGGGCAGTTGAAAAAAAAAGTAGAAAATTTTGGGGATCATCTCCACTCCTGTTTTGGAGAAAGAAGAAAGTTGAGTACAACCCCAAAAACCGTCCCAACCATGAAGCATGGGGATGGAAACATTTTCGGGATCTTTTTTAAAGGGGGAAGGACGATTGAAGGCGTTGAAATGGGTTTTTGCTGGGGCTTTTAATGGACAATGACCGAAACACCAAAGCAATTAAGGGAAATGCTCCGTAAAAATATTTCAAGGTCCTGGGGTTCCCCGGAGTTTTAATTTCCCGCCTGAACCCAATTGGGAAAAACTTGAAGGGAAATAAACTCCAGTTCCCAGTGCCGCCCGAAACCGAAAATCGGGGGAGTGGGGGCAAAATTTCCTGTCAGTGGTGGGCAAACTTGATCAAGAACTACGGGAAGTGTCTGACCTCTGTAATTGCAAACAAAGGTTCCTGTACCAAATTTTACCAAAATTGTGCCAAAAGTTCTGTTTTTCTATTGTATCAAATACTTATTTCATGCAATAAAATACAAATTATTTAAAAACCATGCAATATGATTTTCTGGATAAATATATACAGTGAGTCCCCGACTTATGTCGTTCCGAGTTACGTCTTTCCCGTAGTTACGACCGGGAAGTTATGGGGCGTAACATTAGAATGCAGCAAGTCTGTGATTAGAGTCTGGCTGATGCCTATTGCTGACTTTGGGCTGCCTATAACAAGCTGCGCTCCTAAAACAACCCGTGTGTGACCCATCACCCTTTTAAACAGTGAAGGAGAAAGGGTGTTTAACAGAAGGGCCTGTAGTGCTTTCTGTTGAGGCGCTGCAATTCTGCATACCTCGTGCCCACTGACACACATCTGCAATAAATATTCAGGCAGAAAAGCTTTCGTTCTTGATGTTCAGGTGGGGATCTACGGAATAGGTGAGCCGCACTTGAATCCACTCTCATACTACTGTAGTTGTAGTCCCTCCGAAAAGGAGGGGGGAGGAGGTCACCTAGGGCAAGCTGCTGCAGTAGTACTTGTAGCTTAGGCCACCTGAGGGAGAGGGGGGACCCAGCACTGCTTCATCTGACAAGTACAGCTGCTCTCCTTATGGCTGCCTCAGCTCTTCTGAATCTGCTATGTTCAGCTATGCTGTATGTGGCCATCTCGGCTCTATCTGGATGAGTCATTCAACACTGCTGTGTCTAGCTATCCTACTCTGCTGCATCTGGTATGCAAAGTTCTGTGATGTGTATATGAGACAATTAGCACTTCTTATTTAGCTATCCCAGCTCTGATTATATTGTGCATGCTACACTGTTCTGTGTACATCTGCTAGTTTGGCTCTGCTGTATCTTTAAAGCTCAGGTCTAGTGAAAATGGACAACTCATCTTTGCATCCAAATAATTTTACCCTGCTGCATCTTGATAATTCCACTCTCATGCATTGACCATCTCTGTTCTGCAGCGTATAACAAAATCAGCTGAGCTAAATCTGATAAACTAAACTCTGTTACATATGAGCAGGTAGCTTGGTTGCATCTTGTATCTGACATCCTAGTTCTGTCTGGCAAACCTAGCCCTGTCTAATCTAACAGACTCTGCTGTGCTACATCTAGTTACCCAGGTTCAAATGGAGTCTTTTCAGTCCGTACTTTGAGGGCATAATTGCACTGCAAGACGACCCAAAGTACAGACTGTAACTACGTAGCATAGTATCTGGACTTGATTGTTGCATGGAGTTAATATACTGTATGTTTGCTGTAAAAATATGCTACACATTTTGAGTTCATTATGACCTCTGCTTTGAATTTAATAAAGCCTTATAAAAAAACGAAAATCCTCCCACTAAGCCACAAATACACATCACCAAGGTGTGCAGAACTGATATTGTTTTCTTGAGAGAAAGTGAGGTGAAATCTTCAAAAGAGGGGCACAGAGAGCAAAACAAATGTAAAAGGAGTATTAACTCTTCCCTGCGCTATCCAAAACATTTATTTATTTTTTTTGATGCAGTTACATTTAATAAATATACCTGTTCCGACTTACATACAAATTCAACTTAAGAACAAACCTACAGTCCCTAACTTGTATGTAACCCAGGGACTGCCTGTACATAATTTTTTTTTTTTTTTTTTTTTAGATTCTTTTACAATTGAATTGTACCCACGATAAAAATTACCAACCTCTCCCTTCTTTGTAGGTTGGAAAACCTGAAATATTGCTATATACTGTATATCATTAATATGTGTATAAATGTATATCTGTTACAATTATATTTGTCATCTTAGGTGGCAAAAAATTTCTAATTATCTGTCGGCAAATGTAATCACCCCAGATGGCCTTAGCAGTGCACTAGATTTACATGAGTTATGGAGGGGCTCAGTGGAGATCAGCGAGCGCAAGGTATGATATTATGTGACAGCGAATGTCTGACCTGTTTTTAAGATGAATAAAAGGTGTTTAATTTCCTGTTTTTCCCTGTTAATCAGACACTTTTGAAGTGTGGCCATACACATTGAACTAAGGTTGGCTGGTGCTGCCAGTTACCTGGTGTGTATTCGGTGCATGGCTAGCATTCATTTGGCCAATGCTGGAGGATAGAAGGATCAAAAAGTTATATTCAATTTGCCCTGGTATTTGTTATCTAAGGATAAATGCGGCTAATCACCCTTTTACAATTAGGAAAATATGCATACTCCCCTGTATCAATAATGTGTGTCTATGGGGCAGGCAATAGCTGTCAGCCAAAAGTGTCCAGCTGACAGCGGTTGTGGATGCATGGCTAGCTTTTAGCCTTCAGGTTGGGGGCTGTTCTATAATGCAGGAAGCACTACTAAACCGCCAGTCTGTACACAAAGGTCCGTAAAGCTGGATGTTCTTTAGGGACCTCGGATATCCTTTTACAAACTTGTCGTTAATGGTTGGTCTGTAAAGGTTATCCTCTAACACAACATTGCTGTGAGATCTGGCACAAGCAACTTATCAAATACAGCAGTCATTAAAGGGCTGTCTAGAGGACTCTGCTTTATAATGTATTAACTAAGTTTGTGCAGAATAGAAAATCTTATTTTCTGAGATAATAATAAATATTCTGCTCCTGTATCTATTTTACACCAGGACAGTAGGCCCCTATATAGAAAGGAAAAAACCATACAGCCCATGTTCCTGTCCATAGTAATGGAGTGATTGTTTAATCCATACAATCATGTGACCACCACACAGGTCATGTGATCCTGGTATGCAGGTAACAGTAGTGTATGGAGGAGCAGAACTTCTCCAGTATTACTACCTCCAGCAGTGTCTTATCATGTAACCACCACACAGGCCATGTGACCCTGGTATCCGGGTAACAGTAGTGTATGGAGGAGCAGAACTTCCCCAGTATTACTACCTCAGCAGCTCTTTTCAAGTGACTACCACACAGGTCTGTGACCCTGGTATCCAGTGTAAACAGTAGTGTATGGAGGAGCAGAACTTCTCAGTATTACCACCTCCAGCAATGTCTTATCATGTTGACCACCAACAAGGTCATGTGACCCTGGTATCAGTAACAGTAGTGTATGGAGGAGCAGAACTTCTCCAGTATTACCACCCACAGCAGCGTCTTATCATGTGACCACCACACAGGTCATGTGATCCTGGTATCCAGGTAACAGTAATGTATGGAGGAGCAGAACTTCTCCAGTATTACACCTCCAGCAGCGTCTTATCATGTGACCACCACACAGGTCATGTGACCCCTGGTATCCAGGTAACAGTAGTGTATGGAGGAGCAGAACTTCTCCAGTATTACCACCTCCAGCAGCGTCTTGTCTGTGGAGAACACACTGTACGTTCTTCTTTATCTCCTACTTCTGCTTTGTGGATTTTAACAAATCACTATTAACAACAAGACATACTGTAGAGAGACAGAAGTTCATATTAATAGTATTATAAATCATATAGATTTTAGAGCGCCATTGATTCAAGGGCGCTGTACATTCGAGGGGGTTACATACATTACATAAGTCATAACATTAACATAACATTACATAATGAGTACAGTGATAAGGGATAATGACAATTGGCAGGACAGAGGGAGAGAGGACCCTACCCGCGAGGGCTTACAATCTACAAGGAGGGGGGAAGAGACAGGAGGTGAGGGGCAGACATGTCTGTGGAGGAAGTAGTGACAAGATTAGTGAAGGTTATAGGCAAGCCTGAAGAAATGGGTTTTCAGGTTGCTTTTGAAGCTGGTGAAAGTGGAGGAGAGTCTGATGTGTTGGGGCAATTATACAATTAACTACACCTGGTGAGGAAAAAGATGGAGTAACCATAGTAATTATTCCAACATGAATCCTATTCAGTTACCACAGATGTTATGTTACCCTGCTGCAAACGGCTTGCCAGGAGGTCACATGACTAACGCCATGTTTAGTCCATACAGTTACTCCATGGAAGCCATTGCTGTGATCAAGAATCCCTTTAGATGCCCCAGCCAGAATTGTGCTCTGCTTAAAAGTCTCCTAACCATTTGTCTGCAGATAGGATGCTCTTTCTTATGGAAAAAGTACTTGCTTAGCTTCAAATTCCCAGTCATATTTCAATGAGACAGATTTGACTGAAGAGATGCTACTTCGAATAGGTTGTACTAGAGAACTAGCTCTTATTCAGAGTTTATTTGTCAGTTGTTGCAGTTTTGGAACTGTTGAGGAACTTTGGAAAATTAATGATTTAGTAGTTCACAATGTTTATAAAGCACCAACATAGAATGGGTTGCAAAAGCCTTCCTTTTCCTGTAATGGTTTCTGATTTTTAAACATTAAAGGGGTTGTCTCACTACAGTGATTCATCTTACCCCAGTCCTGTTTTCTTGGTTTGACGTTGAATTCAGGGGCGTGTTTACCGGCTTCTACTAGGTGCAGTAGAAAGCCAGGTCTGTAGCTTAGCAACCAGTGTGGCAGCCAAATCAGGAGAGTCAAACAGTCTGTAGCTATAGCGCCCTGAGGACGATGCAGCCCATACAAGGGGCATATCTCAGAATAATTAGAACACTGCTAATGGACATTATTGCAAAAGTGACTTGTTTTTGCAAGATCTTTAACTAATAAGCAATTCTTGTAGTGAGACAACCCCTTTAAAGTCTCACTTAAAGGGGTGTTTCCACGAACCAAAGCTAACTGCACAGGTTGGCTTTCGCCTAGCTGTGGGCCAACCGTGCATTAGAATGAGGAGTGTGGTGCTTGCGGCCGTCCTCCTTATTCACGTCTATGGCAGCTCCCTGATATACCTGAACTCACTTAACTATGTTCGGAACTCCCAGAGAAGTGATTGAAGAGGAGCACAAGCGCCACCCTCCTCATTCTCATGCACGGTCGACTAGCAGAGAGCTTTATGGGAACACCCCTTTTAAATTTATTTTATTGATTTTTTATGGGATACCGCAACACAAAGTAGAAAGTGTTTGTGGAGTGCAAAGAAAATGATACGAGCTTTTCCAAAGTGTGGTGTCCATATGTATTTACCCCCCTGAGTCAATACTTTGTAGGACCACCTTTATCTGCAATGACAGCTGCAGTCTGTGGGGGATGTCTCTACCAGCTTTGCACATCGAGAGGCGGGAATGAATTTGTGCCCATTCTTCTTTGCAGAATAGCTGTAACTCAGTCAGATTGGTTTGTGGACAGCAATGTTCAAGCCCTGCCACAGAATCTCCATGAGATTTAGGTCTGGACTTTAATTGGAACATTTTAACACCTAAATATGCTTTGATGTAAATCCTTCCATTGGCTGTATGTTTAGGGGCGTAATCCTGCTAGAAGGTGAACCTATGCCCCAGTTTCAAGTCTTTTACAGCCTCTAACAGGTTTTATTACATGACTGCCTTGGATTCAGCACTTTCCATCAACTCTGACAAGTTCCCAGTCCCTACTGAAGTGGAGCCTCCCTCCAGCATGATGCTGCCATTTTCTGGCTTCAAGGTGATGTGCAATGCTGGCTTTCCTCCACCCATAGCATTTAGGCTATGTTCAGATGGCTTAGTCACGCCGTAATTGTGGGACGGATTTCGCCCGCAATTACGGCGGGGCCAGCAGCTCGCTGGCCCCATAGACTTTCATTATCCACGGCGCGTATCCCGCCGGGATAATTGAGAGGAGCGGAGACAGAATCCATAGTTCTCTATTAAATCTGTGGATTACCGTAATGACTGGGACGGATTTCAGCCGTATTTCATGCAGTACGGCGCGAAATACGGAACGAAATCCATCCCAAAATAAGCCGTGTGAACATTGCCTAAGGCTAAAAAGTTCCGTTTTGGTCTCATCTGACCGGGGCACCTTCTTCCATTTATTTGCTGTGTGCCCTACGTAGCTTTTTGCAAACTTCGAATAGGGCTTATGGCTTGCTTTAAAAAAAAAAAAAAAAAAAAAAAAACTTTCTTCTTGTCACTCTTCCTTAAAGGCCAGATTTGTGGAGTACGTGATAAATGGTCGTCCTCTGGACAGATTCGCCCACTTGGGTTGTGATTCTCTGCAGCTACTCCAGAAGGAGTCTGTACCTCCTGGCTGCTTCCCTGATTAGTACTCTCCTTGTCCGGGCTGTCAGTTCAGGTGGACAACCATGTCTTGGTAGCTTAGTTGTGCCATACTTCTTTCATTTACGGATGAACTCTGTGAGATGTTCAGCGCTTAGTCTATTTTATGTTAATTTTTTTAAAGACCTAACCCTGCAATACACTTTGCCACAACTTTATCCCTGTGATGTTTGGTGTATGCCTTGGTTCTCATGATGCAGTTTGTTTACTAATCTGCTATAACAAACCTCTGAGGCCTTCACAAAACAGCTGCAGTTATACGGAGAATAAATTAAATGCATAAGTGCTCTATTTACTAACTGATGACTTTCAAAGGTAAGGTACTATAAGGGTATGTTCACACGTCCTATTTCGGTGCGTATTTCGCGGCGTACTGCACTTGATACGCGGGGAAATGCGGCCCATAAGTATGGTAATCCACAGCTCTCATAGAGAACTATGGATTACGCCTCCTCTCCCCGCTGGTACAATACGATCGCATTGTATGCGCGGGGAGATAAGTGACACGTCAATTACTTGCGGCGAATACATGCCACAAGTAATGCATGTCTATGGGGCCAGCGGGCTTGCTGGCCCACCGCGCCGCTGCAGTACGCGCGTATTAGCGTGAGCTCCCGAAACACACCATGTACTGAGGCGCACACTGTACGCGCCGCAGTACATCGTGTGAACATACCCTTAGGTAACTTCTAAAGGCAGTTGGTCACAATGGATTTTATTTAGGGGCATCCGAGTACAGGGGGCTGAATACATATGCACACCACAGGTTTACATTTTTTAATTTTGCTAAATATTTGGAAAAGCACATATCATTGTCTTTACACTTGACAAATACTTTGTACTTTTCACGTGCTGGTTGTTTTTTTTGCTCTGACATTTGCATTGTACATTACTTTTATAATTAATAAGAAAATTGTAAAGCTGCTTTTTTTTCCTCCTTAACCTCAGTTTAGCTCTGAGGTGGAATTCCAAGACTTCTGCATCAGATCTGTCGGTGACATTGGTTCTCCATCAAATCCTCTCAAGCTTGGAAATGTGCTGAAAAATCAACAGAATAAGAACCAAAAGCTCTTGCTACCAGAGGTACGTCTTTTGCAGGGTTTCTATTTTATGATCTTATTTTAGAGTTTTTATTTTTTTTGCGTTTAATGGCAAATTCTATTTAATGTCCAAGACAATTAATGCTTTCTTGAACTCTGTTCTGATTTTTTTCTGTGGTATGTGAGACTTCATTTTAATGTAATGTTTACTATGTGTGTGTGTATATATATATATATATAAAGAAAAAAGCAGCACACCCTAAAGTTCACGTTTCAAGAACACAAAGAAATGGGTGCCAGCAGCAACAGCTTCGATATACAAGCCTCCAAGAAATATGTAGAAAAAAAATCCACGGCAAGGAATTGAAGCAAAACAGAGAAGTTTATTCCTCCATGGTTAAAAAATGTGATGTTTCAGCTCCCTACACGAGCCTTTGTCAAGCCTTGACAAAGGCTCTGTGTAGGGAGCTGAAAACGTTTTATTTATATATATATATATATATATATATAAATTTTATATATATATATATATTATATATATATATATATATATATATTATATATTATATTTATATATATATAATTTTTTTTTTTTTTTTTTTTTACATTATTGTGTCCCCCATAAACTTCACTTTTTTTTTTTTTTCCTTCTTCGCCTGCTTTACTCTGTAACTGGCGCTGATTAGCTCTAATTTCATGGGAAATGCACCCCCTGCACTGACTGGGTCTGGTAATATAAAACCTAGCAGCCATGCAGTTACCAGGCCCTGTTGGAATATACAGCGATCAAGTAGGCAGGGATGGTAATAAATTGTCCTTGCCTTCTAAGTGAAGAGTCGGCTAAGGCTGTGTTCACATGGCATAATTGCGGGGCGTAATTACACTGGGACTTCGGGAGCTCGCGGCGCAAAGGGGGGGCGGCAGTCCACCGGCCCCGTAGACATTCATTGCTAACGGCGCATATTCCCCGCTAGTAAATAACATGTCACTTCTGTCCCCCTGCGGCGTAGTGTGCGACCAGGGAGTGAAGGTGTAGTCCAGAGTTCTCTATGAGAACTGTGGTTTACCGTAATGACTGGGGCGCATTTCGCCTGTATTTGAGCGCAGTAAGGCGTGAAATATGGACCAAAATGCGCCCCAATCATAGCTGTGTGAACATAGCCTAATACTGGCAGCATGCTCTCCACTCGTGCAGTGCACAGTTAAGGTATGTTGAGACTCTTTTCACAGACGTTTAGCAGCATGTACTGTGCAGACTGCTACGGTATAAGTCAGCTGTTTGAAAGCATGCACTGGCTAGCGTGTACTTCCACAGTGCTCTAATTGACTTTCGCTGATGGGGAATACGTCTGAAAATCTGAGTGCTATGATTTTACTATATTTGCTGGGCATATTTTAGGCACATTTCAGCACAATTACATGCCGAAGTATGCCTGAAAAGCGTGTACCCAACCCCCTTTGTTCCAGGATGTCCATGCAAGATAAACTGCCATTCTAGTCTACGGCAGTGGGGGAAGTCGTTATAAGGCCCCGTTTACCGCTTATTTTTGCCGCGGATTGGCCGTACTGCTGCCGGATTTGCGCTTTTAGTACGGCGCCAATCGCGGGACTTTCGGTAAACCACGCTCTCATAGGGAAAAAGTGAACCTTTTGCTCCCCCCCGCTCGGGAAATCCCCCGGCGGGAGAAAGTGACATCACGTTATTTTCGGCCGCGGCCGTAAACAATGCTTGTTATGGGGGGCCGGGGGCGGGGCCCCCCGCGCCGCCCCAATTACCCGCCAAGTATCCTCAACGGGGATTTTCGCTTCAACGGCGCCAAATCGCGTGAATAAGCCCTCGTCTGGTGAACAAGGCTAAACTCACTTAAAGAGAACCTGTCACATAGGTTATTCCCCCCCTTGCTGAGGACAGCACAAGCCAGTGTCAGACCTGCTGTTCCCAGCGCTGTGTCCCTTATTCTGTAAGATGCTGGCGTTTTAGAGTATTTAATGCTCAAATCTGCAGTTTTCAGTCCATTTTTTTCAAAACCCCGCCCACTTGAGGCTAGCCCCGCCCACATCAACTGATAAACCTAATACTTTGAATAGGTAGAAACATGTGAAAAACTGTCAGTGGGTGGGGCTAGCCTTTGGTGGGTGGGGCTAACACCTGCTAATGAATAAGATTTGAGCATTAAATGCTCTAAAACTGCTGCATCTTACCGAATAAGGGGCACAGTGCTGGGAACAGCAGGTCTGACACTAGCATTTGCTGCCCTCAGCAAGGGGGGCACAACCTATGTGACAGGTTCCCTTTAACCCCGCTGCTTCACGGTATGTGATGGCAATTATATCAGCGCTGCTTGTATTTTCTGACCTGCTAATATATGATGTATACCGGTTCACAATTTCATCCACATTTTTCCTCCTCTAGTGTCGTGTTTTAAATTGTGCAGTCATTTTACCTGCTGACTGTCCAGTGAACTTGTGCTTTTACATAGTTGATTTGAATGAGCAGAGCTTCAGTGTAAAGCATGGTGTGAGCACAAGAGCCAAAGATATCACCTCTGATCCTGTCCAGTGCTGCAGTCACTGTTCATAGCTATGCCCTGTTATAACAAAGCCAATCTACAGCAGAGTAGCCAAACAGCAACCATGCAAAGCTCAGATGTAGTTACCTTTATATGTTTGTTATCCTCTTGAACCATTCGGCTTTGTCTTCACAGGTTTTTCATTACTACGGATCTTCTCTGGAGTTCATACAAATGGTGTCGCTGTCAGAACTTCCTCCTTACTTTGTGTCGGATTGTGCATTTGAGCTGTATCCTTTTTTATTTATCCACAACTAGATGATTTATTTCATTCTTGTAGGCTTTCCCCAGCATGTTAACTCCTTAACGACCGCCTGCCGACTTTAGACCTCGGCTGGTGCGGATCGTTCGTCTGTAGTGACGTCTTAAGACGTCGCTGCAGACATCGCAGTTTGCGGCGCCCTGCGCCGCAGCTGCGCTGGGGTCGGGGCTGTACAACACAGCCCCCCAGAGCATCTCCTATGAGCACCGGGTAGCGGGGAAACCTCCGCTCGCCGAAGCTTTAACCCTTTGATTGCGGCGGATCGTCACCACAGCGCAATCAAAGAGTTTTCCTGTTCTTTCGGGTGATTGGAACGCCCGGCTGCACAGTCAGCCCTGGGGACCTAGAGTGGCCCCAGGGCTGTTTGTGTAATAAGCCAGTGACCAGGACAAACTGTGTGCTGTCCTGATCACTGCCTGTGTCAGACTGACACAGATTATAATGTATTAGCATATATGAATATGCTAATACATTACTAAATCTAAAAAAAAAAAAAAAATAAAACCGTTCTCCCTTCGGGATTTAAGGAAAAAAAACAAACCAGAAAAAGTGTAAAAAAAAAAAAAGAATAAAAATAAATAATAAAATAAATATTTAATAAAATTTTTTGCATATTACACACCCCCAAAAAAACTACACACATTAGGTATCCACACGACCGTAATAACCTGTAGAATTAATCTAACAAGGTATTAAGTGTGAAATGTATAAAAAAAAAAAAAACAACTCTTCCCCCATAAAGTACAACTTGTCTGGAATAAAACGAGGTCTCATCCAACTGCATCATTGAAAAAATAAAAAAGTTACAACTGTTGAAACGCAAGGAGGCCAAAACGAAAAAAAATGTTCTGGTCATTAACTACTTTTCAGGCGTTCGGCTTAAGGGGTTAAAGAAAGTTTTGTTTTTTGAGGGGAGAGGGATGGAAACTTGTTCTTTAAAGTTGTGTTAGAAGCGGGAAAAATGGGTATGTGACTTAACTCTGACAAGGGCCAAATTGTGGTGACTTGATGACTGAGTCAGAACAGCGCCAAAATGTCAGGGCTTGTGTAATGCAAATACACGTTTATTTTGCTTTGCTAAACCTGGCGGGTCAGAAAGGATTTTGCCCCCCAAAATTTGTTTGCACAGCAGAACATGTGATGAACTGGTTACAGGGCCCTGGGCCCCCCAAAGGGAAAAGAGGAAAACTGGTTTACGATGAATTGTGTAAAAACCCCCCCAAAGTATAAGTTTGTTGTATGAAAGGGGTGTGTGGCCATAGATCAGTCAGAGTGCCCATCCTGATCCCTGAAAAACCACTCAAGTGGCCTAAAAAAGGCTTTGGGGAACATGTTTAGAAAGTCCCAGGTTTTTTTGGCGTCAAAATTTTCCCCCCGGGTTCCCCAATTTCCTTCAAGTTTTTGGGGGATTGAAATAAAATAGTCCATGAAAGGTGATCCCAATTTTTACAGGACTATCTAAGATTAGCCTTTGGTCAAGGTAAATAAAGGCAATTCCCAAACAAAATTGCTGTTTTGATTTTGCTTCATTTCGGGTTTTAAGACCCAGTTTTTCCCTCGCCCACTTCCCCTAGCTTACTCGTTTTGACGGGGCTAGTGACCCCCTGGGGGTTTTTTTCAGCACACGGGGGCCCGTTGGGCTCGTTATCTTTCTACTAAAAAAAAAACTTTCCCAAAAATATCTTGAAAAAAGGAACGGCACCGATTTTAAACAAAAATAAATAACCGTGGGGCAGGCTTCTGGAGTTATGCCCCAAATCTCCCTTAAAATCTTTCAAAAAAAAAGTTTCATTTAAATTTTTTTTTGGGCTTAAAAAAGGTTTGATCTGTGGAAGACTGGACATAGCTTATGTTTTGACTTGAGGGGATGTCATTTTTTTGTTTATTTTTTGGTGCTCCCTTTGTTTTTTTTTTTGGAAAAAAATTTTTTTTAAATCTTTTTTGATTTGGCTGATCTAGGAGCACCCCTTTTTCCTTTCTGTCGGGTAAAATAAAAATATAAAGAAAAGGTCGGGGTTTTTGGGGCCCACCCCATTGATAAAAAAACCCTGCCCTTTTAAACCTTTAAAAGGGGAAAACCTGCAACTTTAATTATCCCCCCTTGCTGAGGGAAAGCAAAAAAGCAAATTAAACCCTGCTTTTCCCGCCATGTGTCCCAAAATTCTGTAAGATGCACGGGTTTAAAGGCATTTTCCCCCCAAAATTTATTCAAGGCGGGTGTTAGCCCCCCCCCAAAAGGTTTTTATCAGTTGAGGTGGGGGGGCAAAGCCTCAAGTAGGGGGTTTTAAAAAAAAGGGACTTTTGAATTACTCTTTTCTGGCTGAAAACTGCAAAATTTAGCTTTTAAATACACAAAACTCCAGCTTCTTAAGAAAAAGGGACACCATGGAAAAAAGCAGGTCGGGACGGGCTTGTGTGCCCTCAGCAAGGGGGCCAACCTAAGTGAAAGGTTCTTTTTTTTAAACCCAAAAAAAATTTTAAACTTATTAGCAGGCCTGGCTGTTTGGATACCCTCTTTTTCTGAGAGCCCCTTTTTTTCGTTTCGGGCCCCCCAAAAGGGGTTTTCAGCCCATTAGAAAAACCATTTATCAAAAAGGAAATTTTTTTAATATTTTTTTGTCCCCAAAAGGAAAAGCCTCTGTGAACCCGTAATTTTGTTTCTTGATTTTTTTTTTTTTTTTTTTTTTTTTTTTTCTTGCCTTTTCTTTAACTTTATGCAGATGTTTGACAAGAAACTCCCTTCAGGGAAAATCAAAGCTGATGTTGGGTCAACTGTGCTCCTTGAATGACAAGGTATTGTGCCTGAAGAGAGCGCCAGTGGTGGTTTTGGTTTTTTAAAGGGGAAACTTTTCAAAAGTAAATTATGGGTTCTAATACAAATATCATGGCACACTAAAAAAACCCAAGTGAAACATAAGGGGGTTTTTTAAAATTGGAAAAGCATTACTTGGGTAAGGAAAATATGAAAAAACCTGGGACTCTTTGCTTTAAACCCCCGCTATTTGGGGGGAAAGGGCTTTAAAAAATCTTTTATCAAAAAATGGGAAAATAAGGTCCCAGGTTTTTTTTTTATTTTCCCTTTGCAGTAATGCATTTCCAAATTTTTTATTACCTTGATGTTTCACTTAGTTTTTTGTGTGGGCCCCTGATTTTTTATTAGGTTTTAAATGCTAAATTGGGCCCTTTTTTGTGGTTGCAAATTTTGCTTACGTTTTTTTAAAAAATTTTGGATGTGCACAGCCCCAAATTTATTTTAGATGTAAGGGGTTTTTGCTATCCCGCTGAGGACTGTACAAGTACATGTGGGCTTCCCGTGGTGTCCTCTTTTTGTAAGCTTTCAGTAATTTTTGAGCATGTATCCTAAAAATTTTTCAGACTCCAGATTGCAAAAGCTGAAATTAGCCAAAGCCCCTTATCTTTAAATTTATTTTTTTTTCAAATATTCAAGTAAATTGTCACAAAACGGCCTTTGGCAGGGTTTTTAAAAATGGGTGAAAGGCGGGGTTTTAAACCCATAATTTTAAAACCCGGGCCTTTTCACAAATTACCAACCGGGCCCCCTTCAAATCCCCCCATTATTCATGCACTTTTATTAGATAATCACCCTTGTATATTTTCCAAAAAATTTTCCACTCTTTAGGCCAAAAAACACAAAAAACATGCTATAAAGAAAAATTATCATTTTTTTTGCACTTTTGGGTTTTGAGTTGGTGATCTCCTAGCAAGGAGTATCCCTTTTGAAAATGGGTTCCCTTGGCGCTCCCGCAGCAAAGGGTGTTCTTCCCAAACCCGTGGGGCCCCGTTTAGCCACCGGGGTGTGCAGAACCCCCAAGTTTCCGGGGGTCCGCCCCTACCCAGGCTTTCCCACTTATTTTCCCCCCCCATCCGCTACTTATACTTTTTGGGGAATGTTCCCCCGGCCCAAAAAAGGGCCGTATTTGGTCCGTTTAAATTTCGCGGGAGTGGGAAAATTACGGGGGTGAAAACGGCCCAAATTTATTACGGTAATTTACAGTTCCATAGAAAACAGGGAAATTTTTTCCCTCTCCCTGCTTGGCCGAATACCCCGCGGGGAGATAATTGACGCATTTTCTAGCGGCTATACGCGCCGCAGCAATGTTTGTCTATGGGCCGCGAAGTGCCGCCCCGCACCGTCGTAAGGCGGGGGGAAATTCCCCCGCTTAACCCGGGACAAGCCTTAATTAATACAATTGTTATATCTTGTTTTAAAAAAATAATATTTATATTTACAGGAAAACAAACAAGAAAACAATTAAAACAATTGCTTTTCTCATTTACCTTCTGGGTTAATGGTCCACAATATACCAAAATACCTCCCTTTTTGTAACAAACGCCGTCTAATCGTTTTTTCACCCAAAACCCCTATCTCTCAAAAAACTGCCCCCTTTAGTCCTCACATTATGACCCTTTCAGCAAATTCTTGCCAGCGGGGTTTCTCCAAACCAACTTTTTTTTTTTCTTCTATCCCCAGTTTTTTGTAATGAGCATTTTCTCATTTTTAAAACGCCAAATTAGTTTTATTTTCATTGAGCCTTATTTTAAATCTTGCGTGTGCTCTCCCCATATACACCTTACCACAAGGGCATTTTAACGATACACCACTTTGGTTTTTTCGCCTTGTATATGCTTTCACTTTATTTTAATTGCCTTTAGTGGGAGTAAATCTCTGACCCTTTTTTTAGCCCAACAGTGTTACACATGCGGGAAACGCCCAGCCTGCTTGATATCCAACCAAACCCTTATTCTAGGGTTTTACACATCGGCTCTGAGGGAATCATTCCCCAAGTTTTTCCCTTTTTTGTAAGCAAACTTTGGAAATCTAGGAAATTGTTTTCGTATTTTTTATCTTTCTGTAGTATTTTCCACCTTCCCAAATAAAATTTCAATCATTTAAATGTGCCATAGTGATATAAATAATAGATCCTCTTCTTTATTTTGATGTTGCTTAACCTCTCAATTTTCTTACATCCATCTCAGCTACTTCCCTCCCTGTCCTTTCTAATTCCTTTCTACTGTATCCCTTTTCACAAAACTTGTTAATCATATCCTCCATATTTTTAAAATAATCCTCTTTCGTAGTACAAATTCGCTGTAAAGCGGATGAACTGACTTTTGGGGATCCCTTTAAACACCGAAGGGCAATGAAAACTATCCCTACGTAATTGTTTGTTTTTATCTGTATCCTTCCTAGACAACGTCGAGGCTAGCCGCTCACCTTGTTTAAATACCTCTCCATCCAAGTATTGTATTTTTTGGAGTCTCGTATTTATAGTAAACTGAATAGAAGGATGACATTCATTCAAATAAGTATAAAATGAATCTAGCTGGCTCTCCGTTCCCTTCCAGATCATGAAAACATCGTCCACATACCGCAACCAAACCGCGATATGTGAACGATGTTCAGAGGAGTGGATAAACTTGTCTTCAAAAGTAGCCATATAGATATTAGCCAAACTCGGGGCTGCTGGCGATCCCATCGAGGTCCCTTGTTTTTGTAGGAAAAAATCTCTGCCGAACCTAAAATAATTTTTACTCAATACAGTATAAATTCAAGCATTTCCATTAAAAATTGGAGTTCCCGATTAGAAATATTATGGTCCTGTGCAAGTTTGTCCCTTACTGCTGCCATTCCTTCACCATGCGGTATACTGGTAAAAAGATTTTTAATATCTAACGTACAGAGTATGTCTTGTTTTTCTATCGCTATAGTTTCCATCTTCCTCAAAAATTCGCTAGTATCCTTAAGACATCCAAGCAAATTACTTACTACCTTCTGTAGGAAACCGTCAAGATAGACTGCAACAGGCTCAAAAATAGTCTATTCCCGACACTATTGGTCGGCACGGTGGTTGGGTTCAACTCTTTTATGTATTTTCGGTGTTAAGTATAATAGAGGTACTCTCGGCTCTTTCTTAATGAGCCTATTGGCAAGATTTTTATCTATAATTTCCATCTGAACAGTTTCATCTATGATAGCCTTGATAACATTCTTATATTCTTCTGTGGGATGTTTACTTGGCTTTTGATAAACTTCACTGTCTTCAAGCTGTTTTTTTGCTTCCTCTAGGTAGTATTCTCTATTCATTACAACAGTTCCCCCACCCTTATCGACTTTCTTATTAATTAAAGACTCCTCATTTTTTAACTCTCTAATTGCCATACGTTCCTGATAACTGATATTTCTAGATCTTTTTTTAACACTATCCCACTTATCCATAAACTTAGTTTTTACCAGATGTTCAAATGTATCAAGGGAAAAATTATCAACCTTAGGATCAAAACTGCTTGTTCCCTTTAATTGACTCCAAGTTTTGTTCTGATCTCATCAGAGCCGATGTGGTAAAACCTAGAATAAGTAAGGCCATGTTCACACGGCTTAAAGTGGGCTGTATTTCGGTCCGTAATTACGCGCCGAAGTGCGCAAATTACGGGCTGAAAACGTCCCAATCATTACGGTAATCCACAGTTCTCATAAAGAACTATGCATTACGTCTCCTCTCCCTGCTCGGCGAATCCGCCGGGCGGGGAGATAGTTGACAGGTCACTTTCTAGCGGCGTATACGCGCCGCCAGTAATGATTGTCTATGGGCCGGCGAAGTGCCGCCCCCGGCCACACGGCGTAATTACGTCCCGCAGTTAAGCCGTGTGAACCTAGCCTAAGAGATTGGATATCAAGCAGACTGGGACGTTTCCCTGCATGTCATGTCAACACACTTCGGCTATAATAAAAGGATCAGAGATTGTACATCCTACTAAAGGCAATAAGAAAAAAGTGAAAGGATATCACACGTGCGATACCCACAATGTGGTGTATCTGTTGAAATGCCCTTGTGGTAAGGTATATATAGGGCAGACCACACGTAAGATTAAGAGAAGGCTCAATGAACATAAATCTAATATTAGGCGTTTTAAAACTGGAGAAAGTAGCTCATTACAAAAAACTGGAGATAGACAAGAAAAAAAAAATAAAGATTGGTTTGGAGAAACCTCGCTGGCAAGACATTTCGCTGAAATGGGTCATAATGTGAGTGAGCTAAGGTGGCAGATTGTTGAGCAGATAGAGGGTTTGGATAAAAATCAGATTAGACGGCGTTTGTTACAAAGGGAGGTATTTTGGATATATTCGCTGGACACATTAACCCCACGAAGGATAAATGAAGAATGCAATTTCAATGTTCTTAATTGATCTTGTTTGCCTGTAAATATAAATATTATTGTTTTTAAATCAAGATATAACAATTGTACTTGCGTTAACAGTATAAGTAGCGGATAGGTGAATAAGTGGGCATGCCTGAGGAAGGGGCGGAGCCCCGAAACGTCGCGGTGCTGCACACACCTGTGATGGCTGACGAGCGCACAGGTTGGAGAACGATCATGCTGCAGAGCGCCATATGAACATTGCTCTAAAGGATACTCCTTACTAGGAGATCACCAACTCTAACCGCAAGTACCACAAAATTACTTTTTAATATTTCGTATAGCATGTTTTATGCGTTGTTTGGCCTAAAGAGTGGCATAATAAATGTTTGCATATATTTGAGAAATATACAAGAGTGAATTATCTACTATATAGTGCAGGGATTTAAGCCCAATCATGAATAAGCTGGACTCGTCTTTGCCAGATTAGAGTATTTAATACTCTGACAATACTGCATATTACAGAATAAGGGGCACCGTGCTGGAAACATCATGTCTGACACTAACTTGTGATATCCTCAACAAGGTATGCATAACTAATGTAAATGGTTCCCTTTAATGGAAAAATCCTTAAAGGGGTGTACCCACAAATTCACTTCCGCGTTGAGGTGGGCTCGCAGCTAGATATGATCAGACCATGTTACATAATGAGGAGGTCAGTGCTTACAGACATACCCCCACCGTCAAATCTATTGGAGTTCCAAATGTAGGCAAGTGGGTGCGCTCCGCTATATTTTGAACTTTCATAAATCTTATTGGGGAGAAGGTTTGCAAGTGCCACCCTCCTCATTCTGCAACAGTCGACTTGCTATGAGCCAACCTGAATGCAGGAGGTGGCTTTGAGGGAAAACCCCTCTTATAAAGAAGAATTAAAAATTACTGAATTCTTTTAAAACCACGCCACACCTGTACATGAGACTGAACTGCAATACCACACACAGTCTATGGGCAGTTATAGTGGTGTTGTAAGAGACTGCAGACACTGTTTGTCTGATCATGTACAAGACCATTTTAAGTTTTACGCATATCACGGTTGCATGCCGTTTGATTACATTGGTGCATGGGAGCTCTAATGTTAGACTATTTGCTTACTTGTCTGATGGTATTGTGGACATAAGCTGCTGTCTATGTGACTGACTTGTTTTTGGGGTTTTTTCCCCTTTAGGTAGGGGCCATTTTTATGCTGTCCTGCAATGTCTGCAGCCTTCCTCTACCACCTGCGCTGCAGCGGAGCTCAAAGAAATGGAAAGATTATATGTCCAGAAAACCAAAAGAAATCAGAGGTTTGTAATAGCAGATATACAAGTTTTGGGTGAATATTTCACAATCTCTCATTCAGCGGCCTATAAGTATAGGCAGCATTATTAGACTGGCATGCATGCCACTAGATTTACATTTGGCAATATAGAACACCTGTCACAAACAAGGGCCAATGGATAACAAGTACAAAGAATGAGTAGATCTCCCAAATGCAACCCAAATAAAACAAAATTTTATTTAAAGGAGTGGTCTCCCTTCAGAGTTTCAGAGAATGCATGAATGAAATACTCTGTCACTTCCTGGTTCAGACTGACTCATTTGCATACAGCTCCATGCTTGTACAGCTCAATGTTGCTGTGCTTTCAGATGCTAATTAGATCAGATTAGCTTCTCAAACTACTAACAGGACTTCTTATCTGATCCCTAAACAAAAGCCCTAATTACAATTCTGTTTGTTTTACATAAATCAAGCTTTTTACTGCTGAGCAGCACAGGACACTGCCACAACCTGTGTGATGACATCACTCACTGCTATCTCATTGAACAAACAGCAAGGGGAGAATTGTTTACAGGTCAGTTACTGAGGGAACTGAAATAGCCAGGGAGGTCATAAATTCACTTGTATCTCCTTAGGGAAAACAGAGGAACAAAGCAATATATTTGGAAAATGTCTTTATTTTGTGTTCCCTACAATTTGAAAGCTATTCTTTGTAGCGAGACAACCCCTTTAATTAAAAAAAAAATCACTAAACATGCATAAAAGGTAGTTCTATAGTTCAAAATGCCCCAGTTTGTACCCACACGTATGTAACTACATTAACATGCAGACACAATATCTACTATATTAGCACATGTCCAACAAACCCCTGCAGGTTATAAGGCAGGGTGTAATAGGAATACAAACATGTGAGGCCCCATGGCTATAATGACAATCAAATGGCACCGTTTGTTCAAATTTTGGCTGGGTCAATTGGGAGGTGGAACGGTCCACTGCACCGTTCTGCAACGACTTTGATGCTGTGGTCATATTTACTGCAGCATCTAAGTGGTTAAATGGCTGGACGTTATGTCCGATACTAGCCACTAGTGGCGGCTGCTGTCTGTAATCCATTTGATATATAGAGGGGGCAGCGAATGAGCCTGCTCCATGCTCCCTTAACACCTCCTTGATGGATATGTCATGAAAGGTTAAAGAGGTTGTCTCACTGCAAAGATTAGTTTAACATGTAGGGAACGGTAAATGATTTTTTTCTAAATATATTGCTTTGTTGAAAAGCTGAGAGATTTTATCTGTTCTGAGTGCATACCGTTTTTTTTTTAGGTTATCGTCCTCTTCCCATTCTCTTTTTTGCATTTTCTTTTCTATAGCAGGGGGAGAAACCACAGCTCGACACACAGGACTGCCGGCAGCTTAAAAACAGACTCTGTTTTTTCTAATTTACTGCATAAAGTAACAAATCCCCTACTGTAAAATTTAACTTTTATTTAATAACTCGATTAAAATTAATTGGGATATACTCAATGATGGCTATTCTATTATTTCTAACAAACAAAGGAGACTAATTTACTTTTGTTTGCTTTGACTCTAACTTTCTGCTCTCATGGCAATTTTTGAAGAGCGTGAAAAGTGGGTAGCTAATCACGCTTTTGACCACCCACGACATAACCAGGAAAACACGGGATGCATGAATTTTAAAATTGCTTGTTGCTCAGTGAAACAGCATGGTGAGAAAACCCTTTAAGCTGAGGTGTCAAACTCGTTTTCACGGGGGGCCACATTGGCCTCGGGGCGTACCTTAAGGGGCCCCTCATTTTTAAAAAACGTGTAAATTACCTTCCCTTAACAGTTAACAAGCTTTTAAGGATTTTTCATTTTTTAAAAGTATTACTGTTACAATCAGCCCTTTTTAGGTAATCAGGAAAAGTGGAGGTCCAGGGGGGAGGCAGGGCCAGATGTGGGGGTCCAGGGGGGGGAGGCAGGCCGATGGGAGGCCCCCGGGAGGGGGAGGCAGGCCATTGGAGGTCCGGGGGGGGGAGGCAGGCCCGGGTGTGGAGTTCCAGGAGGGGACAGCCGGATGTGGGGTCCAGGAGGGGGGAGGCAGGCCCGGGTGGGAGGTCCAGGAGGGGAGGGA
>JAODAL010012695.1:0-94366 GCA_025379985.1 Phyllomedusa bahiana
GGAAAATTTTGTGCAAGTGATTTTCCCTCCCCCCCCGGGAGGATTACCCAAAAAGCGGGGGGAAAGGCGACGGAATCCCCTGTTTTTTCCATGAGGAAATCCGGCGCCCCGAAAGGCGCCAATCGTGGCTTTTTTGCCTTTTTGAATGGCCCCCCTTGGGGTGTATGGGTGAAAAGAAGGGTAAGTTTGTAGTTTTTCAATGGCCCAAACCCCTTTTGAAAAAATAGGGGGTTTTTTTTTTGTAGAATTCAGGGACCTGCCACTCAGACAGTACATCTATATACTTTTTAATTTTCCCCGGAAAAAATGAGGGCGTGGGGGGTTGGAGGGGGGGCCATTAGGGTTTTTGGGGGTAGGCAAGAGTGAGAAAAAAAATGTATTCTGGCCCCCTCTTTAAAAAAATGAGATTTTCCAGTTTTGCATTTGATGCCCCCCTGTAGCAGTTCCAGGAACTGGTGTTTGGAAACGGGGGTAAAAATTTTGGGAAAGACGGGCATGGGGGGGTTCGGATTTTTTGAGGAATGAAAAGGTTTTATCGGGCAAGGCGGGGGGAGAGGGGGGGGAAAGTAGGGTGGTAGACAGAGATGGGGGGAGATTGTAGGGGGGCGGGCCCCTGTGGAGAGTTTTTTGGGCGGTTGTGTAAGAATTTTATTTTTATCCTGATTTAATGGGAAACCGGGATACAGTAAACGGGCAAGGGTAAAAGGAAAAGTATAGGGCTGGAAGAAAGAAAAAACCCCTGGTGTTGCTTTTCGGGGGAAAAAGTTTGGGAAAAGAGGGAGTTTGAAACGGGAGGGAGAAAATAACAAGGGGTTAAAAGTCGTCGGGGACGAAAAGAAAAAATTAAAGAGAAAAATTTTGAGGTTTAAAGTTTTTTTCCACAGTAAAAGGAAAGGAAGGGTTTTCGGGAGATGTTCTTGGTGCAGAAAACGGGAAAAGCGGGCAAGGGACTTGGGTTTGTCAGATCAAGTTTTAGTATAACCCCAAGGACACGGGTCTGCGCCTAGGAGTTTGGTTTTGAACAAACCCCTGGCCCGGAATCCCCCGGGTTTTTGGTCAGTTAGTAGTTTGCAGGTTGATAGGGTTCTTTTTTAGGGGGGTTTAAATTTTTAATATCCCCAAAGGGGATTGTTTTTGGGAAGACAGCGGCCGCCCGGGTCACTGGTGATTTGTGGGCGGGGCGGAGTGATGTCCCGGGAGGGGGTTTGTAAGTTAGTGCCATACCCCGTAAAAGAGGGGGAAAGGGAAGCCAAAAAATCTCCCTTGGGGTTTTGGGCCCAAGGGGGTTTTGAGATAAAAAAGAGGAAAAGGCCCCTTTAACAGCCCCTGGGGGGAAAACCCCAACACCAAGGGGAAAGGGGGGGGGAGGGGGGTTTAAAACCCTGAAAATGAGACCTAAAGGGAAAGGGTTAGAGGGGTGGGGTTTGAGAAACCAAGCGAGAGCTGTTGTCCTGGAAAACCATGGTCTGGCATGCTGGGAGAAGGTGGGGGATCGTGCCCAAAAGCTGAGAGGCCCAAAAAAAGAAGAAAAAATGATTTGTTCCCCTGAGATTTAGAAGTGGGGAAAGATCATTGGGGAGACTTTAGTTAGAGCATTTTTGTGGGGGTGTAGGGTGGGGGAAACCCGGGAAATTTTGTGTTTAGGGGAAGGGGAGTTATTAGAGAGATAGCGGATTAGGGGAGAGTGGGAAACCAAAACGTTAAGGAGGTTTTGGGATGAAGGGGAGGTTAGAGGGGCGGGGGGTTTTGGGGAGCGCAGGATGGGGTTTCCCGAGTGGTTTTACAGTAAAGGAGTTATTAACCCGGGGTGGTTAAAGGAAAGAAGGAAAATTCCCCGTTTTGGGGGGGGCGGGGGGGGAGGAATGGACTGGGGAAAGGGTTTGGGGGGGGGAAAAGGGGGGGACTAGAGAGGTGGTTTGGGGGGGGGGCAGACAAGGAAAAAAGGGTGTTCAATTATTTTTGTCGTAAAGGGCAAGGGCTGAGAGAAAGGTGGGGGAGGGGGGGGGTTTGCCGGGGGTTTGGGAAGGATGGGGTGCCCCGCCTGGGGTTTGAGTTTAGTTTTTTTGCCCGGGAAATTTTGTTTAATTTTTTCTTTGAAATGGTGGCCCCCGGCTTCGCCCCAGAGGTAAAGGGGCCCGAGACCCGGGGCTTTTGGCTGATGGGAAGTGAATGGGGTCAAAAAGGTGTTCTGGGGGGAAAAAACCCCCTAAAAAAAAAAAAGTTTTGTTTTTTATAAAAATAAAAAAAAAAAAAAAACACCCACAACCAAAACAAGCATTTTTAAAACCAGCCTTTTAGTCCCTAAAACCCAATCAGGAAAGGAAAATTTCCAAAAAAGGTAATTTTACCTTTGCCAAAGAAGCAGACAAAGGAAGACATTGTGATCTTATCTTGCTGGTTGAACACAGATTCTTTTAATTCAGCCAACAGATACTTTACGTTTTAATTACCCATCTTTCTTTTAGAAGCACCCAAACCCCACCGAAAATAAAAAAAAAAAAAAAGATTTTTTCCCCAGAAATTTTGGGGGTTTTCCCATGTTTTTGCATGCTTCCAAAAATAAAAATACCCCAGGGGAGACCTGGTGTCAAAAAAATTGGGGGGAATCAATTTAATCTGGAATTTTCTACCTGCCAGGGGGGGGGAATTAAAAATCAAGTTTTATTTTTTTTTTTTAAAAAAAAAAAATTTTTTTTTTTTAAACGGATTTTTTTTTTTAAAATCGGAAAATTTTTTTTAATAACTGCTTTTTGAGGAAAAAAATTTTACCATCCAAAGGGGGGTTTTTTCCATCATGAGATAATGCCGAGTTTTTTATTTAATCGTTTGAAATAAAAGGGTGTATATGTGTAAATTCACAATTTCCATTTCTCCCCCGAGGTTTCGTTAAATTAGGGGGAAAGTTTCTCTCCTAAAATTTCACAGGAACCCCCTCGCTTTTAGCGTTCTTTAAAACGGATTTGACTCGCAGGGGGTCCCGCCCCTTCTTCACAGAAAAAAAGTTTAAAACATGAACCCGGGTTGAGAAAAAAACCTTTATTATTGTTTTACAAAACCTATGAATTTCAGGAAATTTAACCCCCCCAAATGCCAAAATCAAGAAAATTAGGACAAAATGTTTTTGATTGTTTGGGGGTGGAATAGGGTCTGCACCAAAAACTGAAGGGTTTTGATTTTAAGTGTTTTGGGGGAGGGGAAAAGGGGAAGCAGACAAGGAAAATTGGGAAAGTTTAAACTTTGGGCCTTAAAAACTGCAGCCTTTGCCAAAAGACAAAACTTTTTGGTCTGTTTGTGTGTTTGATCTGAGGGTTTTTTTACATTCTTTCCCCTTTTTTAAAGGGAGCGGCCGTAAAAGGAAAAACCCGGGTTTGGGGGAAAAATTTTAATTGGGAACTTTCGCCCCATGGTTTAAAGGGAGGCCCTTGCTTTTAAAACGATGAAAAAAAAGAATTTCAAAAGGGCCTTTGGGGGCCGCGGGGTGAGGGGAACATTGAAGTGCGGTTTTTGGAAAAATGAAAAAAAGAAAATTCCCGAAAAAGGCCGCCTTAAAGGTTTGGGAAAACATTTTTATTGGGAAACCTTTTCTAAAAGGACTGGGAAATGTCGTTTTTTGAGGGGGGAAAAATGGTTTTTTTTTTTATTTCTGCATGTTTCTGTATTTGGTACAGTTATGATGAAGGGAAAAAAAAAAATTTCCCTTTTTGGGGGGGTGAAAGTGTTGTGTACAAATTTAAACAGAAATTTGTATAACAATAAAAAAAACAGCTTGATTTTTTTTTTTTAGGGGAAATTTTGGAAATTTTGGAAAAATACCACCTCCAAGATCACCATATCCCGTTTACAGTTTCAGAGGGTTTTCCATCCAGGATATGCCCTTGCAGCAGCAAACTTTAGGGCAAACCCCGCCACATTCCCCCATCACCCAAAAGGGAAGGGAAAAAACCCCTTTTCCCCCTGGAACCACCCTAGATTGGTTTGTGATAAAAACTGCGAAATTAAAAAAGTTTTTTGATGAAAAAAATTTCCCAGTTTTTTTATGCAAAGAAATTTCTTTCCGTATTTTACTGAGATCCCCCCATTTTATTAATTTTGTTCAGTAAATGGAAAACCGGGGTTAACCCGTCCAACCCCGCAGAGGTTGGGTTTAGGGGGGGCGCTGGATCAAGTGTATGACAGAGAAAAGGGGGCAAAGTGCAACAGCTTTTGGAGGGTTTTTAAAATTTTTAACCTTTTATTGATGGGTGGATAATGTCCCAAAAGATCCTATTGTTTGTGCTTGAAAACAACAGAAGAAAGGGAAAGGGTTTTTTTGCCAAACAACTAAAACGTCAGGAAATGCCAAACAGCGAATTTTTTCTGAAGTGGCCCGTAAAAAAGCTATAAATTTTGAACAAAAAAATTCAAATGTCTAGTCCCGGGGTTTACTGGAAAAGCTGCAAAGTTTCCCAAAATGGGGAAGAATTTTGAAAAAGCAGGGGGGGGAATTTCAAAGTGTAATTTAAAATTGGTTCCAGTGTTTATTTGCTGCACCTCTTAGCCAAAGGACTTAAGGGTTCCAAAATAAAAGGGTAATGTTGTTTAAATTTCCCCAAAAAAAAATTCCTTTTTAATCATTTTGCTGCAGGCCCCGTCCCAAAAGGAGGGGGGGGAAACGCCAAGTAAAGCTCCCCCCCAAGATGTTAGATTTGGAAAATCTGGGTGGTGTTTTGTGCGTAATTTCAAAAAACCCCCCCCTATTCTGATGAAAACTTTGTGAAAAAAAATCGAGTTAAAAAAGATGGCACTGTCACGGGGGCCAAAAACCTCAAATTGGGCTAAAGAGAAATGTTGAACATACTAGCTTCCTGAAAAACCCCCTTTCTCAAGCTTTAAACAAAAAAAGAAAAAAAATTGGTGTTTTATTGCGGATTTTCTGGGGAAATTTGGAAGGGTATTGAGTGAAACACTTAAAAATAGAACTAACTTGGACAGAAATTTAAAAAACAAGCAGTAAACAAAAAGGAAAAGGGAAAAGCAATGACTCCAAATAAAATTTTTTGGGCCCAAAAATTGTCAATATCCAATATCAGGGGCAAAACCCCAAAATGCTGAGGAAGGGGTTCTATGCTTTGGGTTTTTCCAAACAAAACATCCATCCTTTTTTAAGGGGCCAACTTTAATAAAATTCAGAGTAAGGGGGGGAAACCCTTCAAGAAAAAAAATTTTTTGCTGAAGATATTTTAGTTTAAAACTGTGTTTTTATTAAGTTATAACAAGGGGTTTTTTTACTTTGTGTAAAAACCCAAAAATTGTTCTTCTTTATCCTAAAAATAAAGATATTCAAGGAAGGTTTAAAAAAACAATGTTTTAAAAGAAAAGGGGGGGGCCCCAAGGGTTTTGGGTTTTAAAAAAAGATGATGTATCCGAGAAACCTGAGGCTTTTTGTGGCTTCCCCAAAAACAATCTTCAGGTCAAAAATTTTAAAATTTCGATGAAGAAAAAAAGATTAATCATGAAAAAAAGAGAAAAGAAAATATCTTTTTAACCAAAAAAATTAGACAAAGGGGCCGGACCCACAAAAATTGTGGGGGGGGGGGGGGGGGGGGGGGGGGGAGGAGGGGGGCTGGGGAAAAAGGGCTCCTTTAGGTTTTGATGATTCAAAAAAAAAAAAAAAAAGATTTCCTTCAATGAAAAGTATATTTTGATATTTTTGGGGGTCAAATTTTTTTGGGGAAAATTTTTTAAGAATTTCCCCTTGAGACCAAATTCTTTTAAAAATTTAAGAGGATCATTTAAAAGATGCTGAAAGTTGCTCCCCCCACCCTAACTTTCCCGAAGGCCCGGGGAAAATATATCCCCTAAATGTAGGAAAGGGTTTGTGCGTTTTCCCAATAATTTTTTTAAACCCGGGATCTCGTGGTTTAAAAAAGTGTAGGAAATTTTAAACCCATTGTGTTTTTTTTTTTTAATGGTTTTGGGGAAAATGGAAAATTCCCTAAAAAAGCAAAAATGGAGTATGGGTATTCTGACTCCTGTGATATCTGCCCTAAACCTTTTTAAAAAAAACCCCCAAATAAATCTTTATTGGGTGTCTTTTTTGAAAATGTGGGAAAATGTTTGCTCCCTTTTGGTCCAAACCTCCGCAACGGTTGGAAAAACCCGAGGTTTTTTTTGGTGTAATAAGGGGGATTTTGTGTACCAAAAGCATTTTGGGATTTTTTATTGGTTTTTTTTTATATTGAGTACTTTTGGGGTGCTGTCCCCGCCCTTTTTCCAAAAAACTAAAGCCATTTTCTCCAGTTTTGGGTTTCCTTCCCAAAATAGCCTTCCCATTTCCCCGTAAGGGTGGTTAGGAAGATCCCCGGGTGAGGGTTTAATATTAAAGAGTAAAAATTTGGGAAAAATCGACCCCTGGTTTTTAGGTATACAATTTTCATATTTGTTACAAAAACTTGTAGGGAAAGATCTGAAAATATGAATTTAATTTGTATTTTTAGGCTTGGAAAACCCCTCCTGTAAGGGTTTTAATGGGAATTTTTTTGCCCAAAGTTTTGTAAATTACAATTCTGCCTCCTGAAAAAGTTGGTTTTTTCCCCCATGGCTTCTTGGACAGTCCCTCCATACCAGCCCTTGGGAAAAAGGGGGGGGAATTTGGAAAGAGGTCATGGGCCCAAAAATGGGGAGCAGAAACCCCAAAAAAAATTTGGGGGCATCTGTTTCCACACCTCTCCGTCCCAAACTTTTAAAGGGTTCCCCAAATCGGGGCTTTCTCCCGAGCATGCAAGGTTGCCCAAAGTTTGTGTTTGGATGTATTGGGGGCCCTCCTTTTTTTTCTCTTTTTTGGGCCCATTTAAAAATATGAAAAAAAAGTGTTGACCCTTTCCGGGATCCTCCTGACCCGTGCAGGACCCGTAGTTTTTTTGATGTTTGGGACCCCCCCAATCCCCCCTCCCCCCCTCCCCGCCATAAATTTTTAAACCTTCCTATTCTTTGCCCTTTGTTTATCCCCAAAATAAACTTTTGTATTGACGATGATTAGCTTTTTTTTTGGCCCGGGGATGGGGGAACCGGGAAAAAAAGTTTCAAAAAAGGGATAAAAATTTGGGCAATCCGTCCCTCCCTTTACCGTGGATCTCCCCAAGTTGAGGGTTGGTGGTAAGTTTGTCTTTGTTTTCAAACCCTTTTTTCTTTTATATTTTTGGAAAAATTATTGCTATTACAAAATTTAAAAAAAAGGAGGTTGTCAAAATTTTTTTAAATTTCTTTAAAAGGGAAGGGGGGACTTCCAATTTTAAGGGTTTAATTACTTTTATTTAAAATTTAACCCCTTTAAAAAGGGATTGAGGGGGTGGGGCCCGTTTTTTTTAGTTTTTAATTTTAAAAATGATATGTTTAAAAAATTTGGCAGAAAGGGAATGTGGGTTTGCAGCGAAGTGTGGGGGTGTCGGGGTAAATTAAAAAACGTCATCTGCAAAAAGAAACCCAATTTGAATTTTACCCCCTTTAATTTTGGCCCCCTTTAATTTTGGTTGGGGCGAACGGGGCGCGAGTGGTTCCAAAATAAAACAACAAAGGGTGATAAAGGGCATCCCTGACGTGTTCCATTTAAAATTAGTTTTTAAAGGGGGGCCCTAGTATGTGGAAAACTTGATTTTCCCCGGGGGGAGCCGAGTAGATTTGTAAATTAGCCGAGGAAATGGGCCCGAGATTACCCTTGCATTTTCCCAAGGCCCAAAAACTTTTTAAGCCCAAATTTAAAAGCCTGCCCAAAGGCCTTTTCGGGGTCAAGGCTTATTTAATAGGGCCGATTTATCAAGGTGTTCTTTGCATCTTTTCAAGTTGATTGCCCCCCTTTTTTATTATCACCCCCTTGGCGGTTTATTTTCAAAGCCAAGGTGGTTTTTTATAAATTAGTTTTGGAACCATAGGTGCCTGTCGGTTGGCCAGAATTTTTTAAAAATTTTTTAAATTGAGTTTAATAGTCCCTTTTTGGGTCTATAATTACTCATTCTAGGGGGTTTCTTATCTGGTTTGGGGTTTTTAAAGAGATGAAGATTTGAAAAAAAAGTTGTTGGGATCCTGTGCCATTTTTGCATGGTTATTTAAAATTTTTTGGTAGGGGGAAAAGTATGGAGTTATATATCTTATAGTACAGATACGCCCAAATCGTTTTGGGTCCCCCCCGGGGATTTTCCCCCTTGGGTAACAAATTTTTTGGACTTCATTAATTTTCTGGAGTTACCGGGGCATTGAGGGGAAGGGCTGTGTTCTGGAGGAAATGGGGGAGATTAAAAGAGGGAGGGAAAATTTCCCCCAGATATGGGGTTTTAGTCTCTAAGTCCCTGGGAAGGGTGTCTGGGAGCGAAAAAAGGCCGGAGAAAAAAAAATATGAAAAAAAATATGGCTATCTTTCAGAAACGTAGGTGATAAACCCCACTCGCCCCCGGTTTCTGCTAGAGGGATGAGGGGGTTCCCATTTATGCATTTTTTAACCGCTTTTGTTTAGCAAGTAATGTTTTGCGATTTATTGGCTTTTCGTTTTAAAAATCTTTTCTAGAAAAAAGGGAAAGGGCTTTTCGTCCCCACAAACTCCAGGGACCGCAACCCAAAAACGTATGTCCCCTTTTTGCCCTAGAAAACGATTAGATGGGGGGGCTATAAGTTTAGCCTCCATCTCCCCCCGTTGGGTTTTTAAAATTTTTCCCCTTTTTTTTTCAATTGGGATTTTTTCTTAAGTCTACTTCCCCGTGTGATACCCCCCCTTAATAACCCCCTTGTGCGCCTCCCCTTAGGGTGGCCGGGGATGAAAACCCATTTTTCATTAAGGTCAAAGTAACTCGAGATATGTTGGGGGTAGTTCTTCCCGGTTGGGGGGTTTTTATCAGTCTCTATTAGGGCCAAAGGGCATTGGGATTTTGGGGTTTTTATTTCCCTTTTTTGGGAGAGCGTTATGGGGCCTGGTTTGACCTGATTTTTTGACCCAAAGTCCCCCGTCCCCCATTCGCTCCGCGCCCGCACTTTTAAACCCAAAAAAATAATCAATAGTGAATGGGAAAAACCCTGAAAAGGGGGAATTGTATTTATGTCTTGTCCCCCGGGTGGGTATCCTCCCTAAATCATAGAGTCCCTATTTAAAGAATAACCCCGCGAAATTTCTTTAGACGATTTAAAGTGATGAGTTGTTCTCATCCCTACCCCCAAATGCAAACCCCGTCTATGTTTTGAAAAAAGGCCCCAGATTAAAGGTCGGGCCCCCCATTCCAAAAATTGGTGGCAAAAAAAACCCTTTTAAAGTTTTGAAAGACCCTTTGTTGGAAGCGTATTTGTTTTCTTGGTTTGGGGGGATACAGGTTACAGAGGGTAAGGGGGTCCTAAGTATGTACCTTTTAGAAATTTTTCAAATTTTTTTTCCCCCTGTGAATCAATTAAAGAGTTTTATGACTTGGGAAAAGGGAAAATATGGGATAACAGGGTTGCCACACCAGCCTTCTTTTTATCCATAGAGGATACATAACAATGTGGATAGGTCCCTTTCATAAAGGCAAAGTTCCTGCTGAAGATATTTTAAGGAAGGTCACACCAGTAAACTGGTGGAAGGCACTTAAGCGCTTGGATTTAGAGACTGTTCAAGTAATGATTTCACTTTTAACAGCAGTAGCTTCTTCTGCAGGCGTTGAAAGAATATTCTCTTCCTTTGGACTCATTCATTCTAAATTGAGAAATTGGTTGGGACCCAATAAAGCAGGAAAGCTTGTTTTTCTTTTCCAGATTATGAATAGGAACAAAGAAGAAGATGATGATGAAGATGACGACAAGTGAGCTACAGAGGACAGCAGGCATAGTAGTATTTAAGTTTTTCATGTGTCGGCTGGGCTGACAGTCTAAGTTTCTTAAAATATTTATATATATATATATATATATATATATATATATATATATATATATATATATATATATATATTTATATTTTGTTAGCCAAATTAGTTAACAAACATGGATGTTTGTTTAAGCAAATAACTTATGCTGTAATGTTATTGTTCAGTTGAATAAATCTATTTAAATTGTTTATTAAGGTCAGGATTATTTTTCTCCTTCCTAAGTACAACAGAACAGTGGTGTCCAAATATGAATGATTAACCCATTAAACTGGGGAGAAAAAAAGTATATATAAAAGTGATTCTAAAATCTTCATCTACTTGCATGTTAAAATAGCAAGAACTAGTTTAGGTAGAAACTTTGATTTAAATCACTGATTTAAATCAAGCCTTACTGACTAGTGATTTAAATCATGATTTAAATCCGTTAGATTTAAATCAAATCCACCCTGCTACCTGCAGCCGTCTGTATTGTAGCTTAAATATTTCATATGGTTTTCCACATATATAATAAAAATACAACTGATCGTGGTTTATCTGTGTCGAGTCATATAGAACCGTTCTACATGAACATTGCGCAGGAGAATGACAGAAATTTACACGACACACTACTTCTTGATCTCTACTCCATGCTGAAAACAACTATTGTTAAATCAACTTCCTATTAAACATGTTTCAGGTACTGCTATGGGTGCATGATGTACCCTCTTCTACGCTGGCCTCGGATGTGGTGGGAGGCAGCAAACTTCTACCCATTACAAACGTTGCAAAATGGTTATCCGACAACGAGATCCTCTTTCTAGATCAGTGTTTCTCAACTCCAGACCTCAGGACTCACCAACAGGCCAAGTTTTCAGGATTTCTTCAGTATTGCACAGGTGATATAATGATTGTCAGTGCATTCTGTTGGAGATCCTGAAAACATGACCTGTTGGTGGGTCTTGAGGACTGGAGTTGAGAAACACTGCTCTAGTTCATGGTTCCTCGAAGACCGGCAACTGTCAACAAATTTAAAAGAATGGAAAAATTGTATGGAGATGGACCGTCTCTCCCTTTTGTTGTTGAATTTCTGGATTTGCATCTATCCCTTTGTAATGGTGAAATTTGGACCATATTACTCTGAAAGCAAACATCCACCAATAGTCTGCTACAGAGTTTTCTCCCAAAACACTGATGAAATGGGATCCCTGAGGGCAAGTAGTAGTTGTATAACCAAAGTAGAATTCCATACAAATGCCTGGCATTAAGTGAACAGATTTAAAGCCAGAGGTTATTCATGAAGAGTAATCCTGAAGGCATATTGTATTCCAAGAATGGTCAAAGAAAAGTATTTAGCATATTAGGTGCAACATAATCGTAAACCACATATCGTGAAAAAGTACACAGTGGAGTCAAATTATTATAATCACCAGCTAATATCCAGGGTAACCACAAAGTGCTGCATGGACAGCAGCTAGACAGGCCGGGAGTGACTCAACCAGATGTTAGTTATCTGGCACCATACTGACCACAGTGCCAGGTTAGTACTTTGAAATCTCATTGGACATCTCCAGCCATGCGATATATCACATCGTCCTGTCAGAAGAACTCATTCCACAAAGACGACAATTCCACGGACCCTAACACTACCACCAACAGCTTGTGTTCTTTCAGCAATGGTTGCAGAGTGTTTCTTTTCAAATGCATCTCACTTGACATCCCAATGTCCACTTGTTCAATGAGGCAGAAAACAGGACTCATTTGAGAAGGCAACCCTTTGCCAATTAACGGAGGTCCAATTCTAACATTGCTAACAAAGTTGCATCAGCAAAAAAGGCCTTAATTTTCACATGACTTTCGGGCTCCGTATCTCACCCTCCACTACAGCTTTGTACATGAGGCTACTGTAATTTTATATACAGTCATCTTACACATAAATTTGACTTGATATCCAAAAACGTGGGAGGACAGCGCACACAAAGTGATCCAAAATTATATAAAATCACTGTTTATTAGCACATAGGTGCTTTTTCTTTTTTGCTCTTCATATATGCCTCTATTGGTGTTTTAGCTGATTTGCTAATAAACAGTGATTTTATATCATTTTGGATCACTTTGTGTGCGCTGTCCTCCCACGGTTTTGGATATCACCGAGGGACTATGCTGCTGGAGAGTGGACGTGCGCCTTTAAAAGTGGTACCAACCTGCACCTTAGGTGAGCTGACTATTTTCTTTTTGTTGTATAAATTTGACTTGCAAGTATTTAGCATCTGCTTAGTTCTGCAGATTATTTCCTGTAACTGCATTGTTACGGTTTTGCTCCTAAAAATCAAAATAATTTCTATTATTTTGTTAGTAGTTGGGAAATCCACCTTTGGTTTTCAATACTGCCTGAATCCTTCTGGACTCTGGATCAGAATCAAGCAGGTCTTGACCAAAATCTGATCCCAGGTCTCTACTACACATTCCCAATGTTGGTGCAGACTGGACTTGGATACAAATACAGCTTTTTCTTCAACTCTACCCACAAGTGTTCAAAAGATCAAAACATTGGTTATCCTTTTGCTTATCAGTGTCTGTTCTACCCAAATAGATTGATTATTGTATCATAAGGTGATAAACAGCCTGATGTTACCATATTACTACAGTAAAGTTATCACTTAAACATGCGCCATGTATGAGGGAATCAGGAGTTTGGGAAATTGAGGAGTCGGGGCTTTGGCTTACCGACTCCACAGCCCTGATAGCAAGCAACTGGAGGATTACACAACAGTAAAAGTTTTAGGAGTGACCCCTGACTTGATTCAACTACTCAGGAAAAACCCCACTTTGTGGCTCACATAGCCGTCTCAGATGACAGACTACTCACTTGGATAGAGGAAAGAAAATGACATAACCATCCTTGTGTTGAGTACTCCATGTGCCAGTTTTTGATACTTGGGCTAGGTCTACACAGAATAGGACAAAAAAAAAAAACACACAACTCGCCGAAAACCAAAACTGCTTTGAACTGTGTTTCTGATGAGTTTTTTGCCTGGTTTACAGTTAGTTATTTTTGGCAGTTTTTAACATATGCAAAATCCAAATACCTTGTTAAACACCTGGCAGTTTTTCAGCAGAACTGTCCAAAAACTATGTGTAATGGTAACCAAAAAGAAATGGCATAACTTGAGCCAAATCATGGTGAATTATTTCTATTTTATATCAAAGTTATATCATCAGCTATGATAATGCAAAGCTTGCACCTCTAGCCCGTTAGTATTTCAGTCTTATTGATACAATGTATCCTTGTTTTTTGGGTACAAAGTTACAAGCCTGTTTACACAAAGTCCGACTTCTTTTACAACCTGGCTTAATGGATGTGCTCAGATCATCTCCTTGTGTATTTAAAGCTGTGCTGGTTATCAGAGGTTTTTGTGTGTTGTACTTTGAACTGTGGAGTTGGCCACTCCATGAAGGTGGGATAGACAAATAACACATGGGCATTTTTTTTTTTAAGCTGGCACAGCATTAGGGCATTGCCGTCATTTTAAGTAACATCTATAAATCTGTCACATAGGAAAAGAAGCCTCAGAAACCGTGATAGAGAGATCTATACACAGTGTTATGTTTCTTGGTCCTGCCCCATTTTGGTTTCTCATGGCTGATGTTCGGATGCGATGATGATGCAATACTCTGCAGGTGATGTTTTGTAAGCACTTAAAACCTTTGTAAATTCTCAGGGACGGGTCACATATGACCCGCGGTAGATAGCCCATTATCATCACAAATACTTTGATAAGCTATATTCTCTCCCATCGGATAAGGTAGCGTGGGATCGGCTTTTGGCACAATTCTTGACGTTCTGTAAGTTGCCGCACCTTACGCAAGAGGCGAGAGACTCTTAGCTCCCCAGTTACATTGGCCGAATTGGAATCCCGTTAGGCATTGCTTTCAGCGTGGAAGTCCCCGTGACCTGACTTACCTTGATCATCAAGTTTTTGTCCCCCTACTTACTCCAAGTTTGTAATGCTTTGATGGATGTTGCCTCCTAACTCCCTGCATTCCTACATAACGCTTATACCTAAGCCAGATAAAGACCCTATGGACCCAACGAGTTACAGGCCTATTGCCCTGCTTAACGCAGACTTAATTTAAATTTTTACTAAACTACTAGTTAATAGGCTGTTTTATTACCCCTACCTAATCTATAAAGACCAGGTAGGTTTTATTTTAAATCGTCAGGGTGGGGAGGGGGGTGGGGAGACAACACCCGTAGGACTATAGATCTAATTGATGTGGTTAATAAATCTGAACAGTCTGCCCTGTTATTAAGCCTTGATGCTGAAAAGGCATTTGACCGCATTAGTTGGTCCTATATGTTCGCGCTCCTAAAATCATTTGGTATTGGGGGTCAATTTCTCTACGCTTTAAAGCAGCGGTCCCCAACCTTTTTTCTACCAGTGACCGGTTTGATGCATGCCAATTTTTCTATGGCCCAGTGGGGGGTGTGGTTATTAGGGGCAGGGTTATGGAGGGGGTTGGATGTTTAGAATCACACACAAAAAAAACCCCCAATAAAGTGTATACTGTGTCATTTAGGGGTATCATATGAGGTAACCAGTATTTTATAACTGGAGACTGATTGTTAGCTCTGTGGGTCACTATTACACTAATAATGCTGACCCACAGAGCTGATAATCAGTTTGTAGTAATATTGATCAGCTCTGTGGGTCAGCATTATACATGTATATAATATACATATGTAATCAGCTCTGTCATTATAGAGATATAGGCCCCCTGTAATAATAAGTGAATACATAGCCGCCCCCAGTAGCCAGCTGGTACCATACACCTTCCTTGTTGCATAAGCTTGACCATCCATCCCTGACAGATGTTGGAGATGTGATGCACAAGGGGAAGTGTGAGGAAGAATTCACTTCACTGCATCCCCTACTGACAGTTCTCTCCCCCCAACCATCTAATCTAGTCAGAACACAGCTTCCCCCACCACAGGACAAGCTCAATTTACATGTTAATCAGCACAGCTCTCTTCCCCAATGCCTCTGTAGGAAGTCACCACAGCATAAGGGTCAACCCATGAAAGGATCCTCATGTAACCTAATTAGCACTGAACAAATGCTGGTCCAAGCTTGCAAGCTTCAAAGACTTTGCTCAATCCAACCCAGTCGGGTCGTCTCCGATATTTCATATCGATTTATAGACGACCAGCTCATAACTGGTCCTTGGCGAGTTCATATCTCAAAATATGGAACTCTCCCGCACGCACATTTCCCATTTCCAGGTTTCCAAGGCGCAGGGGGACTGAGATATCCACAACCGGACCCCGAGAGTCCATAGATAGGCGTGTCTCATATCCAGGCGTGTGGGTTGATCCAGCCGGTTCTGTGATGCTACCGGCTCGGTTCTGTGCCAAGGCCTGCGAGTTATAGTCCATTTTTGGGTTTGTATCAGAAACTGCCTGACTGAGTGGGAGGAGTTCATAGGCCGTTCCAGGGTGTGTAGGGGGCGGCCACGTGGGCTGCCACCTCAAAGATATAGCGAGCCAGGGGTGGCTTTCTGTTGATCCAGGAGGGGGGCCACCATAAGAACAGTTCCAGGACATCCGCACGCAGCAGCCAGGCCACATATGCCCCATGCGGCCGGGCCCAAGCAACAAGGTAACTGACTTATTTTAACTGCTTTTGTCTTTAATCCATAATTGTTTTTGCACCTCTCTCTGACCTGTATTTATTATCCATCTTTTACATATTACTGTCTAGTGTGCCTTCAAGGTAATTAATCTATAACTTTAATCTGAGTGTAGTCTGTCTTGATCAACGGCCTCACACGCCTAATTCTCGGTCTATTAGTATATAGCTACCAGGGTTGGTTCCTGACCCTGCTATAAGTCGGTAACGGACCGGTCTTATAATAAACGATGCGAACTGGTGGCAGCATTGTTGTTTCCCTGTGCAGTGTGGGCAAGGGTTTAACAGTGGAACAGTATTGGCTGGACTTGAGCTCCCCTAGGGGCGCGCAACGTCGAGATACACCCCAAGTCAGGCCGTCGTCCCTCAAGCGGGCCGGCGGACTAGGCTGTTTTCGTCACAGGAAGTATCTACCATATCTTTTGGGAACGTCCTATAATTCACTCCTTCTGGCTAGAGGTGCAGTTGTTCATAAATGATTTGTTGGGAATTAGTATGGCTATGGACCCGATGTGTTTATTGCATTCCCTACCACATATCTAAAACATTCAACTAAATTAATTCTTCATGTCCTTACGGCGGCACGTTGTTTAATTGCACTTCATTGGAAAAGCAGGGCGGCGCCTGTGATTGCGGAAGTGTATGGACGCCTGAGAGACATACGGAATATGGAATATTTGACAGCTTTCCTACATAAAATGCTTGACCGTTATGCGAAGATATGGTCTGCTTGGGAAATGTATGTGATAACCAATAATGTCTGACTTTGCATTTTAATAATTGTTACGAGTTCTGAGTTTAGTCTCCTGCATTCGCTAAATGTACCCACCCTACCCTATTGTTCCTGTCTCGTGCGGAATGTGGTTTTAGGTCTTTTTATATGACTTTAGAATTTTGTTTGATTTGTTGTTGGGCCCTCACTGTGGCCAATGCTACATTGTACATTAACGTGCTCTTTACTTCGATTTGTAATTTCGTTGCAGTGGCCCTTGATTGCATAAGATTTTATGTTATGAGGTTTTGAAAAATTTAAAATAAGTTATATAAAAAAAACCTTTGTAAAATAATCATTTTCCTCTTACAAACTGTACATAATATTTCACTATTTTCTGTAATCAATTTATATTATCATACTAGATTATTGGACTACTATAAAAATAAAGCTGTGTTATATCCTTATTGACTGGCCTTCTTTAAAGCTGTATTGATAAAACATGGTAAAAAACTGTGCTGACAAACCATCCGGCGGTTTACATAGACTATTTGTAACCTAAATGACCTGCTTGGTGATTTAGGGTACAAAAAACAACGTACGTACATATATTTTTAATTTTTTTTTTTTTTTTTTTTTTTTTCAAAAACCGCAAGATGGCAACCAAACCAAGGACCCCAGCCTCATGCAATAGTCTCATGCCAAAATTGTTCCAGTATTAAAGGTTCTTGTATAATGCATCCAACCAAGGGATACCCAATACAGTGTAAAGGCTTCTACACTTACAATACCACATGTGTAGTGTATATGTTAAAATGCCCATGCGGCAAAGTGTATGTTGTACAAGACAAATTAAGGTGTGGCTTAATGAGCATAAACACAAAAAGGAGTGAGGAGGGAATGATTAAAATAGGAGTAAAAATTTTGAAACTTCAGTAGCCAAGCATTTTCTTGAATTAGGACACGGAGTAAGGGCATGTCCCCGCGGCAAGGGTTTTCGGCCGGTTTTTCAGCCCGCCTGAAAAACCGGCTGAAAATGAGCACAATGGTGCTCTATGGAAAACCCGTGCAGCAGTCCCCACTGCACGGGTTATCTGTCGGGCGGTTTTGCCGCCAGCGGTCCAGCGGCAAAACATTGAGCAACCACATTCTTCCGTTCGGTTTTCGGACGGAATTTGTGCTTCCCAATGGGAGGGCTCTTCTCCACTCATCGCGGAGAAAAGCTGTCCCCCCCCCCCCGCGGCCGTGGGCGCAAAACAGGACAAATACCGGCCGGGAAAACCGGTCGGTATTTGTCCTATGCCGTGGGGATGCGCCCTAAGTGAACTCAAACGGTGTGTCCTTGAAAGTATAGAGGAAAGCGATAATATAAGGGTTAAACTGTGCCTTCTACAAAGAGGTGTTTTGGATTACACACCTACAGTCGCTAGCTAACAAGGACTTGAACGAAGAGTGCAACGCCTTTGTAAATGTAGGAGTTAGGTTTTAAGTTGAGAGTTTCAGCTTTTCCCCCCTAGTACCATATACTAGTCATAAAATATAAGTGTAGGTTTTAAAATATTAAATAAGATTAATATATCTTGCCGCATTAGCATCAAGGGGTTAATATGGACTTCCCGGCCTCGCTTGCAGCGTACAAGTGTAGGTTAAATTGACGAACCATTAGGCCAAGTCTCCACTGCATAGCTTTATGATCGTATCTTCGGCGCTTTTTTTTTTTTTTTTTTTTTTAAGCGCCGACGAGAGGATCCTTCCGGCAGCCCAATAGAAAAGAAGAGCTGCAGTCTCCACAGTTCCTCTTTCCTCCGCTCGTCATCTGACACCGGTATATTCTATAACATGTTGTGTAATACGCCAGCAAATGCCCATACAATACAATTGTATGGGCGACGTCAGAAAAACAAGAAGCGACGCAGTGGAGACATAGCCTTATGAGGGAGAAGCCTGTGGAGTATAACAGACGAAAGGTATAACTAAATAGACTGAATTGCCAGCATGAACATTGCCATTTCAAAGGTATTATCAACATGAAGAAAGAGATAGACTATTACAAAATACATTGCTGTTCTGATTTTGCCTCATAGTTAGAGCAGTTTTTATCTGCTGTTTGGCGACTAGAGGAACTTGTATAACCAAAAACCTCTCTGCTCTAGCAGCCCTGGCCAAGATGTCTATGTCCCTCCCTGCTGTGTCTTTGCAGCACAGGAGCTGGTTTATCTTTCTTACTAGAAACTTTAACCCTTTAGAGCTCTGTAGCCTTGTGCCCTGCAGTTAGAACCCCTCCATTACCAATGTCACTCTAAAGCTATGTTCACACGGTTAAAATGGGACGTATTTCAGTCCGTAATTACGTGCCGGAGTGCGCAAATTACGGCTGGAATACGTCCCAGTCATTACGGTAATCCACAGTTCTCATAGAGAACTATGGATTACGTCTCCCCTCCCTGCTCGGCAAATCCGCCGCGGGGGGAGATAAGCGACATGTGAATTACCAGCGTATATGAGCCGCTGGTAATGAAAGTCTATGGGCCGGCGGGGTGCTGGCCCCCCGCTCCCTCCCGGCCCCCATCCACACGGCATAGTTGTGGGGCGGAATTACGCCCCACAAATAAGCCGTGTGAACCTCGCCTAACAGGCTCAGCTAGGAATAACAGAGCTGAAATGCCTGCCGATGCTATAAAACTCGCTGTGAAGAGCAGGCTCCGTGAAGCAATCCAATGAGTAAAGCCCTTAAAGATTTAGCAGTAACTCCACCTCCTTAACTATTTTTAAGCCACATTTACAGATAAGTTATAAACCAAGAGTAAGCTTGTAATGGTCACATGGTACGGCATAGGATACCCATAAGAAACCTGTTAACAAAAAGCAAAAAACTACCAAGACTCAACTACTTGGATAGGCCCATAAAGTCTTCACTAACTTTGTGATCAGTCATCATAAGACAATATTTTCCTTACATTAGATGACCTTAGATACAGGAAATCTCTCACATAATCATTAACTAAGATGTAGTACAAGGCAGCTACAGAAAAACAATAGCCTAGAGAAGGCAGGGGTCAAAAACAAACTCACATTGACAGAAAAGCTACATAGTCGGCAAATTGCTCAAACACTAGATTTTTTTAATGGTCCACAAGACCAATGTGATAGAACCATGCTACAAATCAGCATCCAAAAAACCTTTGTATAGAAAGACATTAAAAGACCACTCAAGGTCTTCCCCTCCCCAGTTCTTTACACAAGGTTTTCAGGTGTACAGTAGTGCCAGTAACTTTGCTTACCTGCAGCTGAATGTAAGATTTCGCACTGATGCAACAGCCTGTTGGGTCATGTGACCTGCACTCTGGTTTAAATCAGGGAGATTACTTCCATGTCACACAACCATGCTGTACGTTTTAACTACTCCAAATGCTGGTCTCATGACCTAGTTGCAGCAGTAAGAAATTATATATTCAGCTGCAGGTAAGCCTAACTATTGGCAGTACTGGGCATCCAAGGCCACTGCATCGGACAAAAAAAACGGCCCAAAAGCGGACGTTTCTTTTCTGATGCAGGACCATGGTTTTTGTCACACTTTGTATAAAAAACATGGTCACTTCTCGTCTTTTTGACGTCGCCCATACACATTGTATTATATGGGAAGACGGCAAGAAAACTAAAAGCGCCGGCGTATTATACAACATTAAACTACAACTCCATCATGCATTTATATAATCTATAACAGTGGGGAGTTGTAGTTTCCCAACAGCTGGAGGGCTGCAGTTTGGGGATGTGTGTTTTAAAGCATATAACGGATTAGGAAAACAAACCCCTAACCCCCACCCTCTTTTTTTTTTTTTTTTTTTTTAAATCAGGGGAATATGATAGATCTCACTCTCAGGTTTAAGCTATGTCTCTACGGTACAGGATAACTATCGTATTTTCTGCGCCGTTAGGGCGGTATAGGCAGTACTCCCGTACCAGGCCCGGACGATCTATGAAGCAAAGGGCCCCGCTGCCAGGTACCACCCCCTTGCTTCATTGCATTGGTAGAGGCCGTGGGCCTGTTCTCTCTTCCAGGATGCGCGCAGTGTGTGGCGCCTGCGCCGCTGTGTGCGGCTGGGGCCCGGTGGCGCAGCGCTGCTGAGAGGGGGGGCCTGCGCTGCAGCTCCGGTCACAGCTACGCTGAATGACACGTGCAGAGCGTGCTCTTACTCCTCCTGCGCGCTGTGACAGGAGCAGGCGGGCCCTCTTCTTGCTCTGCCGGTTGGACAGCTAACTAGATCAGTGAGGCCACACCCCATTGAGCATGGCTTCACCAATCCAAATTCTCCCGCATCCCGCTGGCGGGGAGAGGACAAAGACGAGACGAGACAAGAGAGAGACCCGGCTTCGGTTACAGCGCAGGAGAGGCAAGTTGATAAATCAATGTTAACTAATTAGGAGTCTGGGCCTTCTCTCTCTAGGAGGGAGGCCCCACCCGTCTACCCAAATTCCCATCTGGCTACCTACCTGCCCACCTTACTATCCACCTGCCTGCCTACCTATGCCCCACCTGACTACCCATCTGCCTGCCTACCTGTCCGCCCATCTGCCTAGCCAGACTACCAACCTGCCCACCCGAACACCCACCTGGCTACTTGTCTACCCACCTGCCTGCCTGGACACCTACCCTCCGACCTGGCTACCTATCCAGGCTACCAACCTGCCTGGCTACTTACTTACCTACCTGACTACACACCTGCCTGGCTGGCTACCTACCCACCTGCTTGACTACCTACCTATCTGCCCGGCTACCTACCCGCATATCCGGCCGCCTATCCAGCTGGCTACCTATCTAACTGGCTCCGCACCTGCCCGGCTATCTACCTCCCCAGTCGCCCTACTACCTATCCTCCTACCTCCCTGGCTACCCACCTAACTACCTACTACCCATCTATCTTCCTGGCTATCTACTCACCTTCTCACCTACCTACTGGGGGGTACACTTACCTGCCCACTACCCGGCTATCTACTTATGAAGAAGGAGGGGGATTTATACCTAACTACCAGGGCACCTAGGGGGGAATTGTTACCATTATGGGCACTATGGATGGGGAGTTTGTACATAGGGTGGGGGGAGAAGAGGGCACAGGTAGGAAGATGATATAAAAAAAAAGTGAGGAGTCTTAGGCGTTTGTATTGTGAATTCTGCAGGGACGAGTGGTGGACGGAGGAAGTCACCATGGAGGTCTGGATCAAATAGAGAAGAAAAGGGAAAGTGAACAAGTCATCAGACAAGAGGTCAACTGTGAGTCACTAAATGTAAGTCACTGTTTACACTTGTATCTACCACTATATGGTCACTGTTTGGCAGTAATATTGGTCTTATTCTAATGAATTATTTTCAGTGACAGTATGGTGGTATTATTCAGCATCTTTATGGTGGAGATATGTGGTGATTATGTGGCGGTATTGCTTGGTCTTTGTATATTGTTGTTTGGTAATATTGGTCTTAGTATACGGGTTTGATCAATAACATGATAGTGGTGATCATGTGGCGGTATTTGCTTGCCTTGTATTTGTACTGACCCGAACAATACAAATAAACTGTATGTTGTAAAGTCCAGCAAGAACTAAATCGAAAAACAATGGCACAACTGCATTTTTCTGGGGGCGCGGCGATGGGATTGCTGGGGGTGGGGTTTGAGAGTAGCCCCCAGACGCTTCAGGTGTATGGGGCCCTGGAATTTCTATTGGCGGCCCTGGGGCCGCAGTTTGAGGATGCCTGCCTTACAAAGGAAGGGAGGTAGAAACAGGGGGAAAAAAAAGCTGTATAAGAAGAACGTTGTGCGTTTTTTTGTCAGCAGAGACAAACCAATCTGTATAAAGAACAGGTTAAAGCGGATCTGCAAGCAGTGGTCATACTGCTCTGTTTAAAACCAGGACAAGTAATTCTGAGGAGGTTGGATATTGGAGGGGGCGTATAAAATATGATGCTAAGAAGATACACATGTGTCTATCCGTTCTTTATAGTTCCTTTTATATCCTACAGACAGATCATAATGGGTGACTAATAGCACTACCTGTAACAGATCTTTAGTGAATAAATGTATGATTATTAGCATACACAAGCCTAATAAAAATATAGCTATCAAATGATCAGGTCAACCCTACTTTAAATGGTTAGTGGAAAGGAAACACTTAGGCTATGTTCACACGGCTTATTTGGGCACGGATTTCAGCCGTAATTCGCGCAGTACGCCGCGAATTACGGCTGAAATACGGCCCAGTCATTACGGTAATCCACAGTTCATAGAGAACTATGGATTACGTCTCCTCTCCCTGCTCAGCGAATCCGTCGCAGGGGGAGATGATGTCATTTACTAGCGGTGTATATGCTCCGCTAGTAAGGATAGTCTATCGGCCGGCGAGGTGCCAACCCCCGCTCCTGCCCACACAGCATAATTGTGGGCCGTAATTACGCCCCGCAATTAAGCCGTCTGAACATGGCCTTAGGGGGACATGTATGAAAACTGTCTTGGTCTAAGACTTTTCTTGTTGCCCATAGCAACCAATCATTTCATTTTTTTTCAGCGCACTATATGAAATGAAAGAGGAACTCTGATTGGTTGCTATGGGCAACAAGAAAAGTCTTAGACCAAAACAGTTTTCATACAGGTGGCCCTTAGTCTAGAAAAAAAGGTCTCTAAAAAAATTGTCTGACAGTATGGCTGATTCGGACGCTGAATTTTCAGTGTCCAAATCAGGGTCAAAACCACCTTTTCAGACAAGATTTTGGACGACGTTTCCAACACCGCTTTATTTCGGAAATACCCATACAATTGAATAGTCTAAGGCCATGTCCCCACGGCAAGGGTTTTCGGCCGGTTTTTCAGCCGGTTTGCGGTTTTTCAGACCGCCTGAAAAACTGGCCGAAAATAAGCACAATTGTGCTCTATGGAAAACCCGTGCAGCAGTCCCCACTGCACGGGTTTTGCCGCCGGCGGTAAAACATTGTAGAAGCACCATCTTCCGTCCAGTTTCTGGACGGAATCTGTGCTTCCCAATGGGAGGGCTGTTCTCCGCTCATCGCGGAGAAAAGCCGCCCCCTCCCCCCCCCGGCCGTGGGGATGGCTGCAAAACAGGACAAATACCGGCAGGCAAACCGACCGGTATTTGTCCACTGCCGTGGGGTCGCGCCCAAAAACGAAAATGCACTGAGGTTTTGAAGCTCTCCATTGACTCCTATGGGGATTTCCAGTGTTGAAAACGCATCAAGAACGGACATGACAATTCTTTTTCAGCGCCCAAGGAAATGCGGAAAATGCATATAGAAACCTTGTCATGTGTGCACTACAATGCCGTTTTACAATGAAAATTAACTTGGTGCGTTTTGGAGGCTTTTTTGATGCAGTTTTGGGTGTGGAAACGCTCCGAAGACAGCGTCAAAAGTCAGCCGTGTGAACATAACCCGAGACTGGTAACACCAGAATATAAAAACAAATAAATCCGTCACATTCAACATGCTAGTTGATCTGCTAGCAGACTAATATCTAGTTGCGTAGGTAAAGATTTATTAGAATCTTATCGGTCTTATCAGTGATTAACAGCCTTTCCTGTATTAAACGAATAAAAAAAGTTCTACTAAAACTTTCCCCATGGAACTATAGATCAGTCCGAGCCTGTGGGTGGTTCCACAGCAGTGACTGGCATATTCGTTCTACTATTCTTAGCTATGACTTTGGAATTTTATGCTCAAAACGTGTCGGCGATTTTTTTGCCTGTCTGATTATGCCATGTTTTTAAAGATGTTTCAATAAAAGGAAGCCTTGATTTTTCAAGATTGCTGGATCACTTTCCTCCGGTGCCTACCTTGTGGATCCATGCAGTCTGCATACATTGGAGTGGTGAGCTGGCATTTTTCTGCTTTACTGTAAGGCTATGTTAACACAGCTGATTTTGGGACGGATTTCAGTTCGTATTGAACGCCGTACTGCGCAAAAAATACGGCTGAAATCCGTCCCTGTCATTACGGTAATCCACAGTTCTCAGAGAACTATGGATTCAGTCTCCTCTCCCCGCTCGCCGTGTGACATGCACATTATCCTGGCGAGATATGCGCTGTGGATAATGAAAGTCTATGGGGCCGGCGAGCTGCCGAAATCCGTCCTGCAATTACGGCGTGAATCCGCCGTGTGAACATAACCTTAGGGCTTGTTCACACGACGTTTTTGTGATCCGTTTTACGGATCCGCAAAACGGATCTAACAATTGTCAGTGTGATTAACATCGCTCAATGGCAAAAGCGCATCGCTGTTCTCACGGGAGATCGTTGATACGCTTTTGAGAGCTCTCCTGCGCTGCGCTTTTCGCATCCGCTTTACGAAAAGACATGTCAATTCTCATTGCATTTTACGCAAGTTAAAGCCCATAGGAGATAATGGAGTGCGCTTTTTGCACCTGTCCAAAAGCGCTCCACACTCCGGGTGCGTATCAGCGGCGCTTTGCATCCTGAAAGCAGATGCGAAAAGCGCAGTGGGCTGCTGGATGGACGGGGACCGGCGGTGAACGGCAGTGGCTGGCTGGACAGGTGCTGGAGGGGGATGAATGGACAGGGGATCAGCGGCTGGACAGGTGCTGCAGGGGGATGGATGGCTGGACAGGTAAATTGCTGGTGGGGAGGAGAGGGCGAGAGGGAGACAGACATCAAAATGTATCCGTAAAGCGGATCCGTAAAACGCAACTCAAAAAGCATGCAATACGGATCCAAATAAAGTATCTACTGTTGCGTTTTTCGGATGCGCTTTTCACTCCTCAAAAACGTCGTGTGAGCAAGCCCTTAGAGCAGGGGTGTCAAACTGCCGGCCCTCCAGCTGTTGGGAAACTACAACTCCCATCATGCCCACTGTTATAGATTATACAAATGCATGATGGGAGTTGGTTTCCCAACAGCTGGAGGGCCGGCAGTTTGACATCTGTGCCTTAGAGAGACACTGCTAATAGACGGGTTTAAACAGTTGGGCAGAAGGCAACAAAATGTGTGAACATACGCTTTTAGATGCGTGTTTGGATCCATCTGTCGGCCCCTAAACACGCAGCAAATAAATGAAACACGCATCGGCTTTCACACGAGTGATCACTGATGTGTGTCTCACTGCGTCTTTTAGATCCGTTCCTCCAAAACATGCAGCTGGATGTTGGATCCCTTTAGAATCCAATCGACAATGCATTTTTGGATCTAACACGGATCCAAAAACGCTGTGTGAACAAATCTTAACAGATAAAGCTCCTGTGACACAGCAGGGAGTGACCTCTCCATCCTGACTGGGGCTGCTGGGGCAATAAGCTTACAGGGAGCTTCTGTACACAGGCAGAATAAAAACTGTTCTAGCTCTGAAACAAAGCTGCATCAGACCTCTAATGTATTTAGTGAGTCTTTATTTACCTTTGCCTATATGTTTAAAGCTAATCAATGTGGTAAGACTAACCCTTTAAGATGGGGTGGGGTGGTAAGAGATCTACTTTCCAGGGGTATTGATCTGTAGGTTAAGCTCAGCACCCAGCATACTGAGAAATGAACACAATGTACCAGATTACATTTTTTCCCCCAAAATCAATTAGCATAATTTCAGAATCTCACCAAGTTATTTGTGTTTGTACCAGTACAGTTTTTTTTTTTTTTTTTTTAATTAGGTGTCAAGTCTAATCATGTATCAGAGAAAACATTGTCCCCATAAAGCACATTTATACAATGTTCAGGAAAGGTGGCAATTCTAAAAGCGATCCTACACACCAATTATCAGACTGTTTATAACATTACATTCTGTACACACAATAGCTAGCACTAACAGCACAAGCTGTTTATGTTTAATGGCTATACGGTTTGCAGAGTCGACCTTTTACAACGTTTGTAACTATGACCTATATTCTGCAGGGACACGGGTGCACTTTAGCTCCGCTAAAACCACTTTTACAAACAAGAATAGACTAACTTACAACCTCCAATTTGCAGCTACATTAGAAATCTTGCTTTGCCATCAGCACTTTTGTTTCATGGCTAACAATCTTGGTAAGAATAGGCTTATTGTTTGCAAGGAAATTTTTTTTTTTTTTTGTGCATCTAGTCTTTTATATTCCTGCCTGGACAAATAAGCTCTTTTATCATCAGTCAAAATTTTTTTTAAAAAAAAACCCCAGACACCAAGGAGCTCACTGCAACCCCTGTCAAATTCTGGAATTGGCACACTTTGAATATATTCTTCTTTTAGCTTTATTACTTTATAGCAAATACAGAGATCTGAACTAGGAGAAGACAAAACCATTTTTTTTTAATAGCACTGGCTTCATAAAATCATTTAAGGATTTTCATTCATTCAGTTCTGCCCTCCAAGAGCCGTAACTTTAATTTTTTATGACAACATAGCTGTGTTGGGGTATTATGCAAATCACTATCATGTACTGAAAAGCCCCCCCAAAAGAAAAAAAAAAAAAAAAATCCCGGGGGTCGAGTTTGAGGGGGAGAAAAAAAAAAAAAAGCTATTATGCATTTTTTTTTAGCCCCTCACGACAGTGGATGTAGGAGTACATCCTGCTGTGGCCAAGAGAGTATGAAGCGGGCTCACTTGCCGAGCCCACTTTATGTACAACACATGCAAGCTTTTAATTACAGCCGCCGCTATCAGCAGAGATGACTCCTATTACTGCTTTTTCACCCTTTAAATGCCACATCAGCTAAATGAATAACCATCAATCCTTTTCCAGATCACCTTACTCCACCCCCACACCACACGAGGTCGACATGGCAGCAGGAAGCCTAATGAAGGCAGAAAGTAATATCAGCACAATCTACAACATTATATAGCAGAACCATATACAAGCCATTGCACTCCTAGTGGTCAAGTAGGGAGACTATATGTAAAAGTATTAAAAAAAAAAAAAATTATTAAAGGGGTTGTCTCATTTCAAAGTTTCATAGGATGCATGAATGAAAATGCCGCTTGGCTCGGTCACTTCCTGGTAAAGCTGTCTATTTAGCATATGAGCTCCGTGTATTCAGACTTCTGCTAATTTGATAAATCTCATGCTGTCAGGACCAGGGAAGCTTTTGAGTTAACGTAAACAGCAGTAATTACTGGCTTTTGTCTGAAAGATCAGATAATAAACAAGCTCTCTCGGTCTGGAGTCCTGTGCTGCTGCAGTCGCGACCTGTGTGATGATGTCACTCCCTGCTATCAGATAGAATAAACAGCAGGGGGGAGAAGAATTCCACAGGTCGGTCACTTGGGGAACCAAAAAGAGCACAGGTGGTGATAAAATCACTTGTAGCTCCTTAAACAAAAAAAGGAACAACGCAGTATATTTGGAAAACAACTTTATTTAGTTTTCCCAACATGTTGAAAGCTAATCTTTGTAGAGAGACAACCCCTTTAACTTAGGAACCACCTGAAAAGTAGTCACCATAAACATACTATGGATATCCTTTATTCTTGAAAAATTGCCTCGCAGCAATAAATTAGTTATCATTGTATGTGCAGACTATGCCTTCCTACCTTGTCTTATGCAGGAGGTCACAAATATGTATATAGCTATGTTTGGGGTACATATATAATTTTTTTATACTTCATGGCATTCAAGTAAAAAAAAAAAAAAAATTTGGTGGATGTCAATTTTTACATTTTAGGTTTAAAAAAAAAAAAAAAAAAAAAAAAAGTTTATACTAGACTTGGACTAACCTGATATACAGCATTTACACTAAACTGTGGACTAACCAGCAACAGTACTAATACTCAACTGACACAGGTTAAAAGTGAACAGCAAGCAGTAGCTACAGATGTCACTATACATTTTACTGGTAGTCTACATTTAAAAAATTGTGGTCCTGCTGATGACCATTCTAGTTGCAGCCTGGAGCTCTGAAACTGACTAGATGAGGTTTTCACTGCTTTGTAGAATAAAAGATTGTAAAGCCTTAAAGAAGAGGTTCACAGACATGTACATGGAGCACCCTATTGTTCCCCAGATTATACATGGCCTCATTGAGGGACACTACTTCTATATTTCAGATGTTAAATATGGCTGTGTGCTTGAGGACCAAGGCTAGATGGAGTGGCATTTTTAATCTCTTCCTACCCCCATTACATTGCCCGCATCCACGCCAGTTTTATTAAAAGGAACCTATTACAAATCCACACTGGATTATTGTAAAACAGAAGCTGCCAGGCTCCAGCAGAACAATTAACCCCTCATTCTGCAAAATGATGCATCTTGCATTCAAATAAGGAAGACCGCCAGTCAAGCCAGCAGAAAAAAGAAAATCTTGTCCTGGAGCCAAGTTCATTTAACCCCCTACCTTCAAATGGTATCTAATGCATATCATATACTGATGTATAAATAAAAAGTCTGGAGTGGGGTAGAAGAAAAAAAAACAAAACCATACTATTCAGATAAATATTGTGTTACTTCAGACTTTTAAAGATGCAGGGATCCCCCTGATAATAGTTTGAAGATTTGGAGTTGGTTCTCTGCAAATTTGAACCCCCCCCCCCCCCCCTTCTCTAAAAGAACTGATCATCCAATCACTTGATTGCTAGTACTACAGTGGGGAATATAAGTATCGGATACACTGGCGATTTGCAAGTTTTAAATAATTAATTAGCATTTTATTGCATGAAATAAGCATTTGACCACCTACCAACTGACTCACAAATAAAAATTTTCCCCAGTGAAAAATACCTAACCTTTATTAATATTAAAAATTAATTTACAATATCTGACAAAATTAGCACTTTTGTGCCAGATAAGATCATAGGTTTAAACACCACTGCAAAAATGGCAATTTCTAACTTAGGGTAAGCGGGAAATAACCAATCACACACATTAGATTTATAGGTGCAAGTGTAGATCCCCTTCTTACATATTTAACAAAACAATGATGTCATTTATGTCCTATACGGTTTTCATTAATGAGGCATAAATTCTATCACGAAGCACCTGATACATCAATAGGTTTGTAAAAGGGCAACCAACCAAATAGATACAAAGCAAAAAAGCCCTATTTGCAAGCCTATCTTAGCTTAGGAAGGGCATCCGCCCCGACAGGGGCAACCCCGCCTCTCTGACTTTCCCTAATATATCACCAATGCGCTGCAATTAGTGTCAAGTAATTCAACATGTACCAACGAGTTTCCCCAACTGGTTCATCAGGGGACAAAAATAAACCACAAATAGGTGGTGATGACAGTAGGTTAACCAAAGATAATGTAGTGATGTCCTGATGAAGCCAACCAGCAAGAATTTTGGCTCTCACAGACTTGTTTCTCTTTAAAAAGCCCTCCTACACTGCACTCATTACCTGTACTAATTGCATCTGTTTTAACTCATAACCTGTTTAAAATACACCTATCCACACAATCACACTCCAACCTCTACCATGGAGACCTACACAAGACTGGGAAAGGCTACAGGATAATAGGCAAGCAGCTTGGTGAGAAGGCAACAACTGTTGGCACAATTATTAGAAATTGAAACAAAACACAAGATGACTGTGTTCCTCAGTCTGGGGCTCCATACAGGATCTCACCTCGTGGGGTAAGGAGGATTCTGAGAAAGGTCAGGAATCAGCCCAGAACTACATGGGGGGGGACCTGGTCAATGACCTGAATAGAGCTGGGACCACAGTCTCAAAGTTTACTGTTCGTAACACATTAGGCCATAAAATCATGCAGGTGCACACAAGGTCCCCCTGCTCATGCCAGCACGTGCCCAAGCCTGCATGAAGTTCGCCAATGACCATCTAGATGATCCAGAGGAGGCATGGGAGAAGGTCATGTGGTCAGATCAGACCAAAATAGAAATTTATGGTATGAACTCCCACTTGCCACATTTGGAAGTAGAAGGGCAAGTACAACCACAAGAACATGGTCCTAACAGTGAAGCATGGAGGTGCTTTACTGCAAACGGGACTGGATGACTGCACTTTATTAAGGGGAGAATGCACAGGGCCAGGTAGTATGAGATTTTGGCCAACAACCTCCTTCCCTCAGTAATAGCTCTTAAAATGGGTTGTGGCTGGGTCTTCCAGCAGGACAATGACCCAAAACACACAGCCAGGGCAACTAAGGACTGGCTCCATAAGAAACATTTCAAAGTCCTGAAGTGGCTAAGCCAGTCTCCAGAACTAAACCCGAAAATCTTTGGGCAGAGCTGAAACTTAACGTAGCCCAGCGCCCCGAAACCGGAAAGATCTGTATGGAGGAGTGAGCCAAAAATCCTGCTGCAATGTGTGCAAACTTGGTCAAGAACTACAGGAAACATCTGACCTCTGTAAGGGCTTGTTCACACGACGTTTTTGTGATCCGTTTGACGGATCCGCAAAACGGATCTAACAATTGTCAGTGTGATTAACATTGCTTTCAATGGCAAAAGCGCATCGCTGTTCACACGAGTGATCGCCGATGCGCTTTTCGCGATCCGCTTTTCAGATCCGTTTTAAGGACTTGTTCACACAACGTTTTTGATCCTTTTTACGGATCCGTTTTTGATAGGTGAAAAACGCATCTGGAAAGCGGATCCGAAAAATGCAACAGTTGATACTTTACTTGGATCCGTATTGCATGCTTTTTAACTTGCGTTTTACGGATCCGCTTTCCGGATGCGTTTTTCAGACTGAAGAATTTAAAAAAATCTCTCTCCCTCTCCTCCTGCGCCCGTCTCCATTCAGGTCTTCTCCTGTGCCGTCATCAGCACACTGTACTTAGCACAGCCGAGCCCGGCAACGACGCCGGCAGCAAACTCTGCTCGGCGGCACTTCCCCGTATCCCGCGGGGGCACCGAGAGGCCAGGCGCGGCAACCACTCCCATCCGCACCATAGGCAGGGCGGCCACTCCCGATCCCGGCACCAGAGGCCAGGCGGCACTCCCGATCCCGGCACCAGAGGCCAGGCGGCACTCCCGATCCCAGCAGCTAACTCTGCTCGACTGCGCATAACCCGGTGGCCGTGGCGCACTACCGAGCCCGGCATCAAACTCTGTTCTGCTGATTCTTTTTTTTTTTTTTTGTTAAAAAGTTTTTTATTTGAGAGTGAAAAACATTACAGATCAATAATCAACATCAATAATCAACAGAAATCACAGAATAATGTTCATATTTTGACACGCTAAGCGTATATGGTCACGGATCTGCAAAACAGGTAGTCCTTACCTTTCTTTTAACCCCATTTTTAAGGTCCCCGAACCCCGCCCCCTTTAACCTTTACCTCATAATCAGCTTCCCCGTATTGTAAAACCATTTCCCCCTCCTCTCATCTCCTACGTCCAGGTTTCCCAAACAGTTGCCTTTTATCTTTTCCTAAGAGATAAATTCTGTAAATTTAAACGGGTCCATAAACCGCCTTTATCATCCGTTGGATTATATTGAGTTTGAAATGAAACTGTTTCCCGTCCTCACTTTTTTTAAGAAGTTTTTTTGGTGTCCGCTGTCCTTATTTTCTCTCCACCCCTCCAATTGCTCCATGTAGAGTGCCCTGTTTTAGGCATTCCCTGAGTTCTGAAATCCCCGGAGTCTCCGATTCAGGCCCAATGTCCGCAGCAGACACATCTTGGCGCTGCTTAGAAGAGTGTAAGGAACCCCCTTCTGCGTAACCAATGTGCCTCTGGTGTTTCACTGCCTGTCTCTCTAAAGGCGAAATGGAACAGAAGTCCCCTGCAGGTTGAAGATAAGAGAAAAATGGTCCCATGTGTCCTTTATAAACCTATTGACTTGTCTCCAAAATCCCTGTACCGACCTTCACACTCCCAAATGCCAATGGTATAGGTTAGCCTTATCTTCCCACAATTTTGGGCAGTCTGCAAATAACCGGTGGTTCCCCGTTACTTATGGGGATATTGAATGCATAAATGGATTTATGCACCAGCCTAAATAAAATCACCCTCCATTGTTTCGTTCTCACCACCGGCTTCTGGCGCACCAGGGTCATGCCCTTAAGGGATTTTTGGTTTATATCAGGATCAGATAGGAGCGTCTCCCAACTCTTAAAAAGTCTTTCTTCTTCCCCTTAACCGTATCCTTGTTTCTCAAGTTGTTGTATATTTTGGAGAGAATCCCCTTGCTAACCACCCCGCTTTGCCACAAATTCTAAGAATTCCTTTGATTCCTCCCCTAACGATTGAAGGATGTGTCACAGTGTGATTTACAAAAGCTTTCTACTTGTTTATATTGTAAGTAACATGATTGGACCCCCATCCCAAATTTCTCCTGAAAGGTCACCTCCACTTTAGGAGAGAGCCCCGTGTAGGAGCTAGTAATATCCCCCCAGTTTTTTGTGATCCCTTTTTGTCTCCAACCGGCAAAGAGGCTTGTTCCTCCCTCCCTGCCTAAAACTAGGAGATGCCTCATAAGCGGAAATGCATGTGAGACAAACATAGGTCTGTTAAACATTTTCCTGACATGTCTCCACGTCGCCATAGTGTCTCTCAGGACCAATCTTTGTTTTGACCTCAGCCGGATGAAGTCTCACCGTAGGTGTAGTAAGGTTCACTAAATGTACGGGCAAGCCAGTTGGGATTTCCAGGCCGTATTGGAGAAGGAGTACGAATCCTCTAGCCAATCCTGTACAATGTCCCCTCCACATAGCCGGCTAGATATAAAGCCTAACGTTAGGGAGTTTGGCTCCTCCCTGCAGTTTACCCATTGTGAGTTTCTTGAAGCTGATTCTAGACCTTTTTCCCCTTTCCCAGACAAACAGTTGAAGTGCGGCCCCGTAGAGACGCTTCATCGTCGGAAAGTCGCAGTAATAATGGGATATTCCTGAAGGGGGGTACAGCAGTCTATGCCGAAACTGACACTTCATTTTGAATTAGTTGCACTCCCCAATTATGGAAAATGGAAGGTCTTGTTGCCATCTCTCTAACTCCGCCTCTATCTTATGTATCAAAGGGGGAAGTTGAGCTGATAAGTCAATGACCCCATAGGCCCTATCTTTGATACCGAGGTACGTTAGTGAACTACCACCTCCACGCCCCTCCAGCCTCTTTTGGCCACGTCCTATGGCATCCCATCGTTAGCATTGACATTTAGTTCTTTTAATCTAAATCCTGAGAATTTCCCAAAAGCATTGAGTATCTCCAGGACCCTTCCAGATTGTGGATAGGATCCTCCATGAAAAGGAGCATGACATTCCACACGGGAAACAAAACACGTGATTTTTTACCGTCCCGTTGTTCCCAACCCCAATGCCCTTTAAAGCGTCGTTTTTCAGTAAATATATGGCTAGCGGTTCCATACATATTGAACCAGCATAAGGAGAACAGTGGGCAACTTGCCTAGTGCCCTTCTGGATCTGCATGGGGCCGATAATGAAAAACCCAGAGGGGGTGTGGACTCTCGCCTGGGATCTATACATGGCAACAAAAAGTTTCTAAACTCCCGGTGAAGCCCATTTTATCCAAAACTTGAGACTGCGTTCAGCCAATGGCCAGGTTTGACGTGTCAAAGGCCTTTTTCAGCCTCTATCCCCAATAAGGCCTGCGACCTCTTTCCTGCGTGTCCCTTTCCACCTGCATCTTTACTGCTAAAGGACCGCCCGAATTTTTTGACTGAGGACCTCCCCTTTTAATAATCCCAGCTGATGCATCCCTATAGATTGGGCAAACAAAGCCGCAAGTCTGTTTGGCCATCACCTTCGATATAATTTTTACATCCGATTGATTAGCGATATAGGTCATATACGACTCTGGTTGCAAAGGATCTTTACCTTTTTTGTGGATACCTTTATAAAGGCAGTGTACCTCCTAATGGAACATGAACGTTTTTTTGAATAATTTGCTCTGAAACCCTAAGAGGGTGGCTAATTTCCTTTACTAGGTATCTTGTTAAAAATCTCCGAGAGGCCATCCGGGTCCCGGTGCCGTGGCCGGCGGAATACCTATAATTACCTCCTCTATTTCCTCCCGCTAATGCCGGCATTCAGCCTCCCCCTGTCCTCTGCCGAAGGTGCGTTAAGTTTGATATTTTGAGAAAATCTTCCCCTTTGGAGTTATCTCACACACAGGGTTTCTGTGCGTAGAGATTCTCATAGAAATCTGGCCATAAGTGGTATTAATCTGTCTGGGATCCTTCCTAGAAGGAAGGGTGCCTGCCTCACCTTGAGGCATAGTATCCCTGATAGCCCTCTCCTGATCCTCACTAGGTTGGCCCTAATCGTACCAATTTTATTGCCGAATCTGCATAATGATGCTTTCAGCCTGTCTCCCAGTAAGTTTTCCAGTCTTTTTTGTTTGCATCTCGAACAGATCTTTAGCGGCTACCCCATTTTCTCTGTTATCTTTATCAGGGTGATCTAGGAAAGTCTTATATGCCCCCCTGAGCTGTGTCGACGCCCTAGTCAAATTTCTCCCTAAACGCCCTCTTTTTGTGCCTGCCGTAGGACAGTTATTCTCCCCCTTAACACCGCTTTCCCTGCATCCCAAAATAACCCTGGAGTCCCTCTGTTATGCTGTAAGTTGTCTAGTATATTCCTCCCACCATCTTTTCAACAGCTCTCTAAAGTGTCATCCTGCTCCTAGCTCCCCTGGGAACCTTCCACAGTATGTCAGACCCCTTAGGATGTAGGACCTGTAGGTTGAGTATCACGAGAACTGGTCCAGAGATACACAAGGTCTCCGATCTCAACGAGATTTCCACCCAACCCAGTAATGATGCCATTAGATAGAAAATAGTCCAATCGTGACCAAGACAAATGGACGTACGCGAGAAGTGGGTGAATTCCTCTTCTCAGGTTTATAGTTCCTTCTCAAACATCGTTAGGGCCGGCGTTATCGACAGAGTGCACTATCAAGCTCTGCCCCTGCCCCCCCGAAGCCTACTTTACTGCAGTGCGTTTTCCCTATCCTCCGACACCATCATGACACTAATAAAATCCCGCCAACCAATACATAGCTGCCGTCATTCCTGTAGGTGGATGTCCCTAATTGGTGAAAACAATTGCTTGTCGGGCGTGTTCGGGTGCGTACACGTTCAAAAAGAGCCAGCTTCCCCGCCGGCGCCCCAGATGGACCTTATGAATGCGTCCCATCCTAGTCAGACTCATTTAGATGGGTTGTATTTTTTGCACTGGAGTCCTATAAGGAGCAACACCACCCCCGCCATCCCTGTACATCCGCAGAGCCATGACCTCCTCCTACCCAAATTTTTTGAGACGGAAGATATCCCCGCTCCTCCAGATGGGACTCCTGGATCAAGACCACATCCGGCATCAACTTTTTAAGATACCTTAGGACCATCATACTTTGTGGGGAGAACGACGCCCCTTGATGTTCCATGTGATTATCCTCATTTTACCATCTAGTCCTGTTCTATAACAAAATGAAGGCCCCTTGCGACTCTCTCCTAAATGGTACAATATCCTTCCCCGTGCCCAACCCAGTCCCCCCCCAAACAAAAACGTTTAAACTGAAACCTCCTAAATCAGCCCCTTTTTTTCCTTTTCTTGCTCGTATGGACTTCACTTTATTTTCGTGCATATTATGGGAAGGCGAAAAAGGCTTCCTCCTAACCAGTTACGTTAACTCCAAACCACTATTTTTCCCCCCACCGCCTCTAAGGATCAGACACTCGTTTGCCTGCTCTCCTCTCCTCAATACACTATGCCCGGTACAGTTTAAGTATAATAACTCAATCATTATCTGAGCAGTATTGCTACCCCTCTCCTATTCCCCTCCTGCCCTCACACATAAACAATATGGGACAATGTACACTATTAGGGGGGCTATTTCAAATAAAGCAAATAAATTTCAGTCCTGGGACCGGGAACCTGAGCACAGTCATACTAATCGCTTTTGGTGTCCGGTATTGTGTCGAGGTTCCTCCTGTTTCCCGTATGGGCTTTTGCTTCTGTTGCTTTGTCGTCGGTCCTCCGTTCTCCTCTCTTGTTCCAAGCCTTTTTTCTTCCTCTTTCCCGCGTGTCCCTCCTCCCTTGGGACAAAGAGTCAAGTATCCTCCCGCCTCCTCCACGGACTGGGCAACAGTATAGGCGGTCCTTTCTTCCGGAAAAGATCTTGAGAGTCGCTGAGGGAACTGTAGGGAAAAACCCTACTTGTTTTCTTTAAGAACCAGTGACGTACAGACAGTGGAGAATAGTTTTCTCTTCCTAGCCACTTCGATAGAATAGTCCGCTAACCAATAGGAGTTTGTCTCCTTTAAAGATCAGGGCCGATTTGTGAGTGCGGTATGCCTGCAAAAATGCTGGGCTTTTTACGGAGTAGTCCAGATATTAACTATGACTGGTCTAGGCCTTTGATCTTGGCCCCCGTAGTTGGGCCGGGGGGGCCTATTCATGGCACGTTCGCCCCTTCAGGACCCCCCAAGGCCCCAAGGCAAGTGGGATTTTTTTGCCGATATCCTGGATTTTTTTGGGGGGATTGACTCGCTGACCCCAATGATCCTGAATTGTTCCTCCTTGAAAGGTTCCAAGGTCCTCGACTTCTCCGAATTTCCGTTCTTTAAAAGTCCTCCAATGTTATTCCACACCCAAATTCACTTGGGGGCCCCCCTCCACTCGCTTTTTTCCCAAATCTACTACCCCGGGTGGAATGATTTCAGCTCCCCCCTCAACTTAAAAACCGCGCCGTTACTGCTGTTTTCACTGATGGGGCCATAATATTTTTCAAAAGACCCAAAGAAATATCTGGGCAAGTAATTTGGGACCGCAGCAGCCAAGTTTTACAGGATATATTCAGGCCGGGGAGGTCTCCTCAAATCGCTGCGTAGGGATTACCCCCCTGTAAAGCCGGGCCGGGTTTGGGTTTCTGCTGACGGAGCGGGTCCCTTTTGAGTTTGTAGCTGGTTTTGGGTGTGGCCCCGGGGATTACCTCCATGCGCTGCGTCACTGCCCGTATGGAGATCTGCTTCCCCGCGTCAGCCACTGCTCCCTTTGGCTGCCCGGCCCCCCCTTGGGGAGCGCGGTGGACCCGGGGCCCATTTAAAAGGTGGCGGCGCCCCGGGGTTTTTCCGGGTATTTTTTTGCTGCCGGAGTTTCCCCCCTGCGCTGTGGGGGGCCGTTCCGTATGCCGGGGGCGTTATGTCCGTGGCGCTTAAAAAGGGCCCTTTCTAGTGCCGATAAACACGGGAAAGCCCGGGAAGGCGAGTGGGGGCCGGAGCTCCTACTCTCTGCTGCCGGCCATGCACGCGCCGGAACCGGAAGTCTCTGCTGATTCTCCGATCCATCAGCTGTGCATTTTCAGGATGCAAAGCGCCGCCGATACGTGCCCACAGTGTGGAGCGCTTTTGGACAGGGGCCAAAAAACGGACTCCATTATCCCTACGGGCTTTCACTTTCGTAGAAACCAAAAAAAAATTGACATTTAATTTTTAAAACGGATCCGAAAAGCGCAGTGCAGGAAAAGTAAAAGCCATCGCCGATCCCATGGACGGCGAAGCCTTTTCCCCTTGAAGCAATGTTAATCACCTGACAATTGTTGATCCGTTTTGCCCATCCGTAAAAGGGTCACAAAAAAACGTTTTGAACCAAGCCCTAAGAATTGCATGTCAAATTCTTCTTTTGCGTTTTACGCAAGAGAAATTTTTCCCCTAGGGAAAAAATGGAGTGCGCTTTTGGCATCCTGAAAGCGGATCCCCCAAAAACGCCCGCTTTTAATTTGAGTGCCCTTTTTGGGTCCGCCCCTTTTGATTCCAAAAACCCCATCTGTAAAAAACAATTTGGGTTTAAATTTTTAAAAATAAAATTTAAAATTTGTTTTTGGGGTTTTTTTTAGTTTTAAAATAGATTTATAATTTTAAAAATATATAATAAATTTTATTTTTATACACCACTTTTGCCCTTTTTGTTTAGTTTTTTATATATAAATTTTTAAAACTATATAATTTGTATATAAAAAAATGAAAACAGTTTTTTTGGAAAGGGTTTAAAAAAGGGTACGTAAAACATCCCAAAACGTGTGTGAAAAAAACCCAACGTAAAAAAGGGGTTTTTGTACCAAATATTAGTTCCGTTTTTTATTTTTTAAAAAAACCCTTAAATATTTCATTTCATTCAATAAAAAGCCCAAAATTTAATTTTTTTTAAAAAAAATAAATGCATTTTTTTCCGTTTTTTTTTTAAAAATTCTACCCCCTCTTAGGGGAGTGTACCCAAAAATGAAAATTACCCGGCCCCTCCCTTCTTTGTGGGTGGGGAAAAAATTGAAAAAACACCAGTTTTCCCTCCCCCACTGTATTAAAAACTGAAGTATATTATAATTTTAGTGAACAACTACATCCTGGGTAGGGAGATCAGGCGGAAGAAGGTGTGCAGCACCCTTTTCTATTGCTTCAATGACGTAATTAAACATCTATGTTATCTCTGAACCTGGCCACTGATGGCCGGGATGCCAGTTTTAAAATAACTTCAGCAACCCACCCCTTTTTATGAAGTGGGCTCAGGGTTTCCCGTTGAATACTATTTTAAAGGGGAAAATTTTTAACCCAAGGCATGGTTTTACGCTCTGATTTAGACACCAATTTCAGATTTAAAAACTATTAAAATACGACTGAAAAACCATCCCCAAACATCCCAATAAAAAAAAAAAAAAATCAGAGCTGAAGTCTACACAGCTCCCTATTTTCTTTTCGGGGCGGAATTTTAAAAAACCCCTCCCTTTTTTGGGAAAAAAACTTGGAAACCCTTCAACTACCGGTTTCAAATCTGAAAAAAAAGTACTATCCCCCAAAGTTTAAACGGGAAAGCCGAATCCGGGAAAACGAAAGCAAAAGAAAAAAAAAAAAGTGCAAAATGTGGTCCGGGTTCCCGATTTAGAAACCCAACCCCCTTTTTTCTGTGGGGGGAAGTCATGTTTCAAGGGCCCTTTAAAAAAAGGGAAAATTAAACCAACGGATCAAACCCAAAAAGAAAATTTGCCAAAACTCCCCTTGTCTCAAACTAAACCCGTTAAAAACGCTCCCCCTCAACGCCACTTTACTATCAACTGACTAATACCTCCCAACTTTTAGAGATTGCAAAGAGGGACACATTGGGCCACACCTCTAACCCCGCCCAAACACATGACATCACACCAAAACACGCCTCCGACCACGCCCATACACACGCCAACTTTTTAGACAGCCAAAAATGGACACATTTTCAGGATTACATTGTATCCAATGATGAAATATTAAGTAAGTTGTTATGTAATATACAGCAGAAGGCAATCAGATATTTTCTACAGAAAGATAGTCCGTTTATTGAGGCAAATCTATTTCCCAAATGAAAAAGAGGGATATTTATAGAGCTAAAAGGGACAGAGGGGACAAGTGTTCAAAATAGGGACTGTCCCTCCAAAATAGGGATACTTGGGAGGTATGCTGACTGGTGGAAGTAGTCACATGCCATTAACTGACTTTACGGTTTGGAAGACTAGTGGAGAGCGAGAACAGTGCAGCGCTGGATTCCAGGTGAGATCATAGGGAAGCAGAAGTTTGGTTCTTTTTTCATTATTTTGATAGAGGACAGCAATATCCTAAAAACAAAGTTTAAAAATCACAACCCCTGGGTGTCTCAGCTGAAGACTCTCACATGCATGCTGGGAAATGAATTTGATTTAGATAGAGATGGAAGAGATTAGAAGAGAGGGCTCTGCCCGCAAAGGCTTACCATCTATAAGGAAGCTGGAAAGAGAGAAGGTGAGGGGCAGATGCATTTGTGGTGTAGCCTCAGCAGGGTTATTGTAGGTTATAGGCTATCTTGAAGAGATGAGTTTTCAGGTTGTTTCTGAGGCTTATGAAAAGTGGAGAATCTGATTTATTGGAGTAATGCGTTCCAGAATATCGGGAGAGATTGAGGGGAAGTCTTACAGACAGTTGTGTAAGGAGCTGAAAAGAGGAGAGCAGAGAAGAAGGTCATGTGGGGAGCATCTAGAGATTAAGGCAGAGATGTATGGAGGGAAGAGGTTATGGACAGTCTCGTAGTCATGGTTAGTAACTTTAATTGGATTCGCTGGGCAATGGATAGCCAGTGTAGAGGCAGAGGAGAAGCGCAGAGAGAGGTGGAGAAGACGGGCAGCAGAGTTGAGGATGGTTTGAAGGGGAGCAACAGTGCTAGACGGGAAGCCGCAGACAAGGATGTTGCAGTAGTCTAGGCGGGAGATGACAAGGGCGTGGACCAGCAATTTTTTAGTATCAAAGTTAAGAAATGAGTGAATTTGAGAGATATTTTTCAGGTGGAGGCAGCAGGCAGAGGTAAGGGCTTGGATGTGGGGTTTGAAGGATAGAGAAGAGTCCAAGGTTATCCCAAAGCAGCAGACAACTCGCAGATCCAGTGAGAGTGTACAGCCATTGACTGTGATGGAGAGATCAGGTGGAGGGAAGGGGAGGAATAGATTGGGATGGTGGAAAGATGATAAAACTAAATGTGGAGAAAACAGAGTTTAAGAGGAGGGAGGAGAGAATATGGATGATATACAGGTCTTTCATCCAGGAGAGCAGGGAGGTAACATCTAGGCCGGAGATGTAAAGTTGAGTGTCGTTAACATAACGGTGATACTGAAGGCTGTCTGATGCTATGAGCTGACCCAGACCAACAGTGTAGATAGAGAAGAGTAAAGGACCCAGTACTGACCTCTGAGGGATACCTACAAAGAGAGGGTGAGAGGTGGTGCGAGAGTGAGAGACACTGAACGTCCGATCAGTGAGGTATAAGGAGATCCTGGAAAGGGCCAAGTCTGTAATGCTGAGGGATGAGAGGATTTGTAGAGGAAGTGAGTGGTCGACAGTGTCACAGGCAGAGGACAGGTCTAAGAGGATAAACATAAAAGTGGAGTGAAGCTTTAGTGGTTACTAGGTCATTGGTGGCCTTGGTTAGGGTCAGAAACCAGATTGCAGTGGGTCAAGAGGAGAGATGAGAGGACAGTTAAAGATAAACGTGCTGCTCAAGGAGTTTAGAGGCAAATGGAAGCAATGAGATGGGACAATTGGTGGACAAAAGAGGGTTCAAGAAATGTTCTCTAAAAGCATGGGTGTGATGGTAACCAAGGAGGAAGGAAAGGTGCCAGAGGTTAATGATCGGCTGAAAAGATGGGTAATAGCTGGGATGACAGCACTAAGGTCAGGGATGAGGTGGGATGGCAGTGGGTCAAGGTTAAAGGTAGCGAGGTTGGATTCAGACAGTAGAGAATTAAGTTTGTCATGTGTAACAGAGAAGTAGGTTAAGGGGGAAGAGTATTGCGCAGGTATGGGCAGTGGGGACCGTGCAGGCATGGAGGGGTGATGAAGCTCTCTGGAGAGGTTGACCTTGTTTATAAAGAGAGTGATGACATTGGCTGCTGATAAGAGATGGGGGAGAGGGTGCTGGGGGACGGAGGTGAGAGTTCAAAGTGTTGAATAATTGTCTAGGGCTTCTTATACTATTCTACGATATCAGGTTCACCTTTGATAGCACGGTAGGGCTCAAGAGGGCTCCTCTGCTTGATATTTAACATATTTGCAAGTCATGGGCTTCACACAACCTTAGCGCCTTACATGAAGTCTCTGATCTACAGCTAAGGACAAGGTATTAGTAGGTCCATTATTTTCCTTTATAATGTATAAACGGAAAACATCCAGATGAGAAAAGGGGTGTCACCACTACAGGTTTAAGGCGCCTTAAACAAGTATAAAGTGTACCCGAATGTATGAACCTCTCATATGTGGGTTCATAAGTCTTTTGTGTGGTGTACCTTGCATAACATAACAGGCAAATAGCTAGCATATCTAGGAGCATAACTTAGGTTGTGAAATTACAATGGGTGTGGGAGGTTTTTAATGAAAATAACAAAGGGACACCTGAAAACTAACATATAGGCAAAAGTTAATCAAATTCAACATCAGGATTATTAAAATTTTCAAAAAGATTAAAAAGGTCATAACCCTCCTAGACAATTATTCAACACCTTCAACTCTCTCCTCTGCCCCCCAGCAACTCTTTCCCCATCTCTCCTATAAGCAGATCATTTTGACACTCACTTCCTAAACCAGGTCAACCTCATCCTCAGATATGCATCTCAAACCTAGACTAACTGTATCCAAAACATATGTATCCTCTGTTATGTAAAATGGTGCAATTATGCACGCTCCATATACTTCTGTATATCTATTAGGCCGAGTTCACACTGCTTATTCACGGCGTAATTGTGGGACGTATTTCGCCCGCAATTACGCCGTGTGCTCCGGAGCTGAGGGGGGAAGGGGGGCTGGAGTCATTCGTTATCCATAGACATTCGTTATCCACACCGCGTATACCGCCGTGAATAATTGAAATGTCACTTTCTCCCCGCATTTCGCTATGAGAACTGTGGATTACCGTAATGACTGGGACAGATTTCCGCCCGTAATTCGCACAGTACGGCGCAAATGGGCTGAAATCCGTCCCAAAATAAGCCGTGTGATTACCTTAATGTGCAGTGATCCAGGAAGAGAAAGAATGAACATTTCTGGACATGGCAGGTCCCTCAGTCAGTCAAAGAAATCAGTCTAATACAATTCAACAGGCATCCAGGGCTGTGGAGTCGAACTCGTTAGAAATTTAGTACAGTTCGTTCAATGCAGTATGTGCTGAATACATGTTCATAAGAAATTGGGAAAATGAGGGAGTGTTGTATAAGTGTCTGTTCTATCCCTTTTATCGCCCTTTGATAGGAGGCGCTACAGACCCGTTTTCTTCCTTCTGGAGCAGAGCAAATTGGCACTTGAATGTCTGTGTTGATGCAGGACTTCTGTACACACGCAGCTTTCAGAATAAGCAGTGCTGCGCTTATTGTAGATGTCCTGGCATGAACTCTCAATGCTCGTACTGGTTATTGCTCGAGCGAAAACGACAATGTTCATCTGTCATTACTCTATCAACTAGCATTGATCTTCCTACTGAACAGGATGAATACTGCTCTGAGCTGAACCTCAATTAGTAGCATATGCAGAGCTCTACAGAGGCTAGAGTGCTTACTTTTACAGCCTGCCAAGAGACATTGCGAAAACCGTCTAAAAGGGACAACTGCAAGTATTGATCGGGTCGCTCTGTAATCATGTTATGGCATTCTAAAACCAATCCAGCTGCATTGCTGCTACCTGGGACCAATAAAACGTCATAAATTGTGTAATTGTAAAGCTGGGAAAAGGTTCTCAGCATAGAGATTCAGAAGGGAGTAATGGGTTACACTATTGTTTCTATACTATCAGATTGTTGTTCATAGAAATATTCTATACAAACACACATGCACCTACACCAGATGTATGCTCTTCCTCCAGAAATCCGATGGAGTCAGTATGTGAGCGCTAGGGGTCTTCTCATTCACCATGCCAATAAAAGCTCCTTAGCTGCACTATGCCAGACTAAAGAGCATCTCTTCTGTTCTCCCTTATAGAGATGTAACACAAGTGTTTCCTTCATCCTAGCGCTGATTCAGGCTAGGCTTGGTTCACATCAGGTTATACCAAATGGTAGACTTGTATGGTTTTTATTGTACAACTCGTGTCTGAACACTACCATACATGAAAAAAACTTTGAGACTCTCGGTTCACATATTTTGATCAAAAGATGTTTAAGCTGCCCACGACTTTCAACGTGATCTCAAAATCGGGCAGTCCTATGCTATCTTTACCTCTCAAAACGAGCCAATCAGGCCTCCCACTGAGTCAACCGACCTCCATTATTCAGAGAGAAAAAATAAAAAAACCCAACCTGCAAGCTGCCCTTCTTATGACAGCCTGTGAGAGTGGGCGGGGACAGAAACACAAAATGGAAGCACCCCTTCCTTCCCATATAGGTTAAAATCAATGTACACCAATATAACGTATGTTTCTGCACACAAAAACATTTCTGAAAAAACGTATGCAAACCTGGGTGCCACTGGCAGGGCTGCGGCACACATGTAATTATACATGTACGCACACAGACCGCCGCCAGCGGCACACTACTTCAAAAAGGGCAATACACTACGTGGAAATCCCTAAAGAATTTTTTCTCTCTGAATAATGGAGGTCGGTGACCCGTGGAGGCCTATGGCCATTGAGAGGTAAAATAGCATGGACTGCCCGATTTTGAGATCACGTTGAAAGTCGGGGGCAGCTTAAACATTTTTTTGATCAAATTGTAAACCCAGACCCAAATTTTTTTTCATGTATGATAATAGCATAAATGCTTTCTTTAGGGATTTTTCCACGAGTGTATTGAACACCCCATATGACAGGCAGGGAGGAGGCTCACTAGATGAAGAGGGTACCCCCGATTTTTTTAAAGCTTTTTATTTGTTCCCTGATCCCAAATGATACATGGTGCGGGGCACTAAAAAAATTTTCTAACATATACATTACAATTACTAAAGTATGTCATATGTATATATTTATGTGCCCCCCCTTTTGCTAATGAAAAAGGTTTTTTTTCCATCCCTACATTTTTTTTTTTTGGGATATGCAACCAGAAAAATTAAAAAAAAAAGGGTTTAGGCTCAGTTCACATAATGCTTTTTTTTTTTTTTTTTTTTTTACAGTTATTTGCAGTGCTGACCATAAGCCAGAACCAGGAACGGAACCTACAGTCAGAAGTATGATAAAAAGGCTCCTACCTCTTCTGTGTTTTGGATCCATTTCTGTATTTAATCCAAAAAAATCACATTAAAAAACACGATTAACCCACCTTATACCCCTCTCACCGCGTCCAATGCTGCTGTTTTCCAACGACCCCCGGTTTAAAAGGGGGTTGCTCCTAAAAGGTTTGCTTTTTTTTAAAAGATCTTGGAAAAACAAGTACTTTGCAAAAATTTTCCATTAACAGTTCCTACTTTTTTCTAATATCCCCTCTTGTATGGGCTGCACAGCTCCTCAGGTCGCTAAACACAGCCCTGTTCAATCTCTCTAACGGGCTGTCGCACTGGTTTCTATGGCTAAACTGGCTTCTACTTCAGCCTAGTAGAAGCCAAGAAAACAGGACTGAGGTAAGATGAATCAATGTAGTGAGAACGCCTTTAACGGAATGTCACCACTGCAGCCACTGACAGGTGGGAGTCTTCATGGGCCATTAACTGGCATCATGGTTTGGGAAGACACGGAAGAGGAGGACAGGCAGGGCGGGGATCCCGGTAGATAATAGGGGAAGCAAATTTTTTGCTTTTTTCGTTATTTTGAAAGAACACAGCAATATCCTAAAAACAAGCTTAAAAAATCAACCTCACATTCCCTTTAATCCAATCTACACGTGTGTTCATGCAAGCGCTTACACATGGTCATTGATGGAAGCGGACAATAACCCATCTTTGGTTTTTTTGGGCGTCTTTGCGAAGACCCCAAATCAAAGCGATAAAACAATACCCCAAGAGATCGATCAGTGGGTGCCAGCGACAGAAACCCCCGTTACAGGTCCACAATTCGCTATAAAGGAAAAATCGCGGCACATAAATGTAGTGCTAGCTCTAGTCCAATCTGTATCAATCGCCAACAGAAAGGTGCGCAGCGCAAGGGTAACACTCCCCCCCCAAAAGGTGTACAAAGGCTTCTTATACTATTCTGGAATATGCTCTGTAAAGAACATTAAATCTGGAGGTTTTCAGTTTATACATTAGAAAGGAAAATAATGGACCTACTAATTAACACCTTGTTATACCTCCTACCCTGCCCTTAGCTGTAGTCCAAGACTTCTGTAAGGGGCCCAATTGGTTTATGCCCATGTGTGCCAACATCTAGCAAGGGGGTCCTCTACCCTACCGGGCTACCAAAGGGGAACCCCTAACGCAATGTGCTCCCCCCCGGACAAGGGGTTTTCACATGGGGTTTTCAAACCTTTTAAAAAACGTTTTTGATGCGTCCGGGGCCGAAGGGTGGACCCAAACAATCTAACAAAAACATTTAAAATCACGTGGCTAGAGGAAGACCGCGGCTTACTGAAGTCACCCGCTGTGTGTTCCCCGCTCCAACTTTTTAAAATTTTTGAGTCAATTTTTTTCAAAGAAGGACCCGCGCTGCGCAGGAAAACCAGGGGATCTCTCAGTAACACCACTCTCTTCCTCAAGCCCCAAAAACCACTGCTAATGTTGATCTGTCTCTGGAACCATCCGTCGGTCCCCGAGAGCCTAAAAAGCGCTTGAACACCGAGTGGGAAATCCATGTAACCCGGGGGTGGAGCGGCAAGCCGAAGCCCCCCCATCCTCAATTTTTCCCAAAAACCCCCCGACTCCTGACTCCCTCAACAGGGGCATGTTTTAAAAGGTAATTTTTTCTGTAGAAAAAGGGAACATTAGGTTTTAAAAACCTAGATACAAAATCAAGCTATTTAGGTAAACAGACACTGACAAGCAAAAGGGAAAAAAATTTTTTATCTTTTGAACACTTGGGGAAGAGTTGAAGAAAAAGCTTATTTGAACCAAGTCCCGTCTGCACCAACATTTGGAAATGTGTAAAAACCTGGGATCAATTTTGGCAAGACACTTGAATCGATCAAGGGGCCCAAAAATTCAGGCGAAAAAAAAACCCAAAAGGGGGATTTCCCCAAATGCTAACAAAATAATAAAAATAAAAAATTTTGATTTTTAGGAGCAAAACAGAAAAAATGCAGTTACAGGAAAAATCTGCAGAACAAAGCAATGCAAAAAAACTTCAATCAAGTTTTTTTTCATAAGATTGTAAGATGACTTAAAAAAAATTACAGTAGCCTCATGTCAAAAGCTGTAGTGGAAGGTGAGATAAAGCCGAAAGTCACAAATTTCAAAACATTTTTACCATTTTGCTTGTCGGGGTTTAAAAAATATTTATTGGGTAGGACTTTAGGACACAAAAACATTTTAATGATGCAAAACACTGCAGGAACATTTGTGGAGTTTCTGAATTTGTTCTGAGAAATAGTATTGCCTCCATCAGATCCAGCATACACGGCCTCTCTACACTAACTTGGGGGCAACGCGGTGACCACAGGGGCAACATCTCTAACAATGTCAGGGTATACCCTCAAGATGCAATGCACACTCCATGTATTTCTGTGGACTCCTTAATGTGCAACGACCCAGGAATAGAAAGAATGAACATTTCTGGACATAGCAGGTCCCGCAGTCACAGGAAACAAGGAAATCAGTCCAATCGAAGTCAACAGGCATCCAGGGCTGTGGAGTCAGAGTTGTGGAGTCTGAGCCGTTATAAAATGGACCGACTCAGAGTCCAAAAATGTGTAATACAACAATAAATGCACAGCACTCGTGAAAGTTATGGGGCCAGAGGAAAGGATATTGCAATCTGATCAATTGAAGGAATCTATTGATCAGATTCCTTAGTCCCCCTCCTCAGTTGCACTCACCCTCATACCCTATTGGTACTCCTCCCAGGCACTCCTTGTTCTACTGCCTCAGTACCTTCACTTGTTTCCCAGTATCTACATACCCCAGTGGAGGATATATAGTCCACACTACATACATTGCCTATTCTTGCATACTGTGACCGTGTAGCATTAAAGGGGTTGTCTCACTACAAGTATTGCTTTTTATGTTAAAGATCTTGCAAAAACAAGTCACTTTGCAATATATGTCCATTAACAGTGTCCTTCATATTCTGAGATATCCTCTCTTGTATGGGCTGCATTAGCTCCTCAGGTCGCTATAGCTACAGACCTGTTTACTCTCTCATGATAGGCTGCCAGCACTGGTTGCTATAACTACAGACCTGGCTTCTACTGCAGCCTAGTGGAATCCAGCAAACACACCCGTGAATTCAAAATGAAACCAAGAAAACAGGACTGAGGTAAGATGAATCAATGTAGTGAGACAACCCCTTTAAGACTGCTAAGGAATTCGAAACGTCACACTAAGAACTAGAAGGTCACCAATGTTCTACAAGATCTTCGTCTCATGCATATCATTCCTCTGAAACATATGGACTATTTATTTGCAGAATCTATTACCACTGTAAATCTATGTACACCACATACTACTTCTTGAGGGCCATGGGTTCATTTTCTTGCAGAAATGTATAATAAATTTGGTACAGGAGCAGGATACACTGAATATTTTCCATAAGAATTTGGGAAAATGATGAAATGCGTTCCTGATCTAGGTTTTTAGTGGAAATGAATGTGTGCTGCACATGCTCAGTAGTGAAGCTCCTCCGCTACAGATCAGAGGGAAGAAATGCTTCCTCTTATCTCAGAACCAGGGCGATGGAGTTACTGTCCATTTTGGTGGAGTCCGAGTTTGGGAAATTGAGTTGTTGGAGAAAGAGGTTTGGTTTATTGACTCCAAAGCCCTGCAGGCATCCCAATAAAGCAGATCCCTGCCAGTCCAAAGGGTAGTCTCACCAGTCACCCCCACTCCAGCCCAAGAAAGTAGCTCTAATAGATCGCCCCAAGAAAGTAGTGGTGAAGGAGGTTACACACAGCAGTCAACAAAGTACACTAGGTACTGACAACTAACCAGAACAACGTACACAATATGGCCTGATCCAGTACGACCCATCACAATGGGCTACTTCTGATCAGCTGGGAGGGATGGCACAATTATCCCTCAGACTACTTCATTGACACCTGTACTAGCGGACCCAGTGAGAGATGAGCCATCTCACCCATACACATCTAACAATGAGCGAGTACTCCTACAGTACAGACCAGTTCACACTATAGCGCGGCTCGCTGCGTTACCACTAACAGATCTATAGAGATTGTCAGGATCACAGCACTCTGAACTAAGACTCCAGGCGGACGGCTCCTTACCTCCCGCAGATGAGTGGCTGCAGCCCATGCTGTCGGCTGATCAGCAGAGGACACGTTCCAGTAGCTGCCAGGGATAGAGCTGGAAAACAGGCAACGGGGCTGGCGGCTTTTTACGAGCGGGGCGGAGTCTGCCTTAATCAGCTAGTGGACGAGCAGCGGGCAGCTGAATGATGGGAGACCGGGAGCAGTACTGCAGCCCATAGAACTGCGATCACCGCACCGACCAATCACAGCCCCGCATCTCCTGCTTCCTTCGTTTCCATTGGTTCAACGCCGAGGGCGAGAGTATAAAAGGGAGCTCACCTGCCGCTGCTCGGTTACTACACAGCGCCATACGTTGTGAGGAAACGGAGTAATCACAACGCCGACCAATCACAGCCCCGTATCCCCCGCTTACTTCTTTTCATTGGTTCAATACCGCCGGGAGCGGGAGTATAAAAGGCAGCTCACCTGTTATATTGTCACTACCCAACACGTTGCGTGAAAACTAAGTAATGAGGGACCTGGAGCAGGACTTAAAAGGGTTGTCTCACTACAAGGATTGCTTTTTATGTTAAAGATCTTGCAAAAACAAGTCACTTTGCATTATGTGTCCATTAACAGTGTCTTACCTATTCCTAGATACTTCCTCTGGCATGGGCTGCATCAGCTCCTCAGGTCAAAAATAGCTACAGACCGTTTGATCTCTCAGATAGGCTGCCAACACTGGTTACTATACTACAGACCTGGCTTCAAACTGCAGCCTAGTGAAAGCCAGAAAACACGCCCCTGAATTAAAAATGAAACCAAGAAAACAGGACTGAGGTAAGATGAATCAATGTAGTGAGACAATCACTTTACAGGGAACCTGTCACATAGATTATGCCCCCCTTCCTGAGGACAGCACAAGCTAATGACGGACATGCTGTGTACCTTATTATGTAAGATGCTGGAGTTCAGGGATGTCAAACTCGTTTTCACCTGGGGGGCCACATCAGCCTCACGGCGTACCTCAAAGGGCCGACACAATTTTAGAACTGTGTAAATGGAACTTCTCCTTAAAGGGGTTTTGCCACAATCTCATTTCATACCTCCTGCATCCAGCTCTGTGTGCTCAGAAGGGGTGTGTGTGATTTGTTTGAATTGCATATCATGTGACTCAGCAAGATGACATCACCAGGCCTTTCCTCAATCTAGTCAAGGAAAGGTCTGTTTAGGTACATAATTGTAAGTAGCTACACTGTAGCTCAGAGGTAACATTTTTGCTTTACAGCACCCTCGGTTCAAATCCCTGCAGGAACTTAACCTGTGGATTTTATCTCTCTTTATCAATGCACATACCTCATTGAGGTTTTGTTTTTTTTATTTGCACTGTTTGACCTATTACTAACTAGTCCAAAGGACGGGAGTAGAATGAAAGCACCCGGGGTTGGAACACTCAGTAACTGCCTGAGAAGAGAGGTGATGTCTGAGCATATGCGACCAGGACTGAGGAGCTCACAGCCCTGGTCGTATCCCCTAGAGACGAGCTGTAAACAATGGAGCACTAAAGGAGCAGCTAAAACAAACACGGTCCAGAATTTTTAATAATGATGAATGGTGAAAATGCTTATTATTTAATTTACAAACTTCCCATGTCAATTTTACTTCGTGGCAAAACCCCTTTAACTGTTACATTTGGACATTATTGCTTTTATAATTAGCCCTTTGAGGGCAATCAGGAAGAATATATTGCGCCCCCTTAGGTAGATAGGTACATATGACCCTTGTAAGTAGATAAGTGGGTATAAAGCCCTCTTTACAGTAGATGAGTTATATCTGCCCATGTAGATAGGTATTTTTGCCCCCTGTAGCCAGGTAGTAATTTTGCCCCCTGTAGCCAGGTTGTAAGGGGTGAGAGCTACCCTTTGAATAGTATTGTTATCCTACTTTCTTAAATGAAAGTGTGCGGTTATATTGTCATGTCCCTCTCTTATCTGTGTTCCCCTCCTCTTGTTGTGCAGTCTCTGTGTACCTGTCTGTGTAGTGTACACATTGGTGGCAATATGCAGGGGTTGTTCTGTTAGGCTATGTTCACACGGCTTATTACGCCGTGTGGGCAAGAGCGGGGGGGCCGGCACCTCACCGGCCCATAGACTTTCATTACCAGTGGCGCGTATACGCTGCTGGTAATTGACATGTCACTTATCTCCCCCCGCGGCGGATTCGCCGAGCATGGAGAGGAGACGTAATCCATAGTTCTCTATGAGAACTGTGGATTACCGTAATGACTGGGACATATTCCAGCTGTAATTTGCGCACTCCGGCGCGTAATTACGGACTGAAATATATCCCATTTTAAGCCGTGTGAACATGGCCTTATAGGTTCAGCTCTTCTGCTGTTTAGTTTGGTGGTGGAGTGCAGCGCAGCCAAACTGACTAGTTGGAGTGGTGTATCCCGTCAAATCAGGAGTCAGAAGGCGGGGCCAGGGCTCTCAACTGCCGTTTTGTCGGGAGACACAGAGAGTCAGTTGGACAAGAGAAAAGAGGAGACACCATTAAAGAGTGATTAAAAAAAACAGTAAAACAGGAGAAAATAGAAAGCTCAAGGGAAGTAAAACATCTAGTTAGTCTCTGCAATTTTCTGTCTGGAATATCAATCTCTATTACAAGGACTATCAGACTCTCATATATGCTGTGATCCACCAGTTGTCTACTGTTGCTGTGTTTCACTAAGAAAGGCAAGTTGTGCTATAAAAGAATAAAGAAAATTGAATAAGTAATTCTGGTGTTCAATCCTTAGGCCGTGTTCACACGGCTTATTCCCGACGGATTTGTGAGCCAGATTGTGCTCACAAATCAGGCGTGAATAAGGGGCGGGGCGGGGGCGGGGCCGGAGCGCGGCAGGGGCGCCGCTCCCCGGCCCCATAGACATTCATTATTCACGGCGTGTACGCGCTGTAAATAATGTTCATGTCACTTTCTCCCCCCGCGGTGGATTCGCCGAGCGGGGAGCGACGGAATCCACTGTTCTCTATGAGAGCAGTAGATTACCGCAAGTACTCCGACGGATTTGCGCCGGTCTGCTGCGCAAATCCGGTGCGAAGTACGCCGCCAATCTGTGGAGAAATAAGCCGTGTGAACAAGGGCTTATCCATATATTGTACAAGGTGGTAATATGCCTCCTGCAGCCAGGTAGTTGCCTCATGTAGCCAGGTAATATGCCCTCTGCAGCCAGGTAATATGCTCCCTGTAGCCAGGGAGATACCCCATATAGCCCCCTGTAGCCAGGTAGATGCCCCATATAGTCCCCATTAGTTAGGTAAATACCCCATATACTCCCCAGTAGCCAGGTAGATGCCCCCTGCAGCTAATGAATATAAAATAAAAAAGGTACTTACCCTCCTCGTCCATTTCAACGCAACAAAGGTGTACGGTTTGTAACGGCGTGACGTCAAACAAAGCACTTACGCTGTCACGCAGCTCCCAGGGATCTCCTGGGCCGGCAGTGGCTGCCGACCGAGGAGACCTAGCGTCGCAGGGGGCGTGAGGAAAGCGGTGCGTCACGCCCCCTGTGACGCCATATGTATGTACAGCGCTCACCGAGCGTTATACATACAAAGGGAGAATGTAGGAGGGTAATGATCCCTCCTACCTTCTCCCTGTACCAGCAGCTGCATCGAATGTGCAGCTGCTGACTGACTCTGTGCGGCCGTGCGGAGTCAGAGAGATCGCGGGGCCTTGTGTTTGACACCTGTGCTCTAGTTTTAGAGCACTTAATGCTCAAATCTTATTCTTTGAGCGGGTTTGTTAGCCCCGCCACACCAAAGGTAGCCCGCCATCTGACAGTTATTCTCATGTTTCTACCTATTCAGTCTCAGGTGGGCGGGGTATGAAAATAAACTGACTCTTTTCATGACTCTTTTCTAGCTGAAAACTGCAGATTTGAGCATTAAATACTCTAAAACTCCAGCATCTTACAGAATAAGGGACATATAAGGGATTACAGTGAAGATACACCAAGTAAAAAAACACAATTATACCTTTGTATTTTGTTTAGTTTTGAGTTTCGAGTTGAGGTTGTAATACACAACTGGCACCCACTGTATATGAAGCAGGTTCACCTTTGTACCCATCTCCGATTCGGCAATTTATTTATTTTTTTTTTTTTAAAGTCAGTCAGCCCATAAGTGTTTAATCATGCGTACACCAACCACAGCAAGATCAATATAATGTAAAAAAACATTTTAGGTTTTTAAAGATTACTGCTTTTTTCCAATAAAGTTTCATTGATACAGCTAGACAATTACAACCAAGACTAGGTGTATCGACTATACGTAGTCTGTTATCAGCTAAAATTTGTTTATTAGGTTAATTGAATAAGTAAAGAAAGGTTCCCATGATGCAGCTGCCACATAGGGATTAAACCAAGTTAACACATGATAGCCAATGGCTGCATGTTTTCACTGGTAATACGGTGACACCAGCAAAATTATGTGGCCATTGCCCATTTGGGCCATAGAACCCAATCTAAGGGTAGCAGTTAATTTATCACATAGGAGCTATATTGATGTTAGACAACATTTACAATCAAAGAAATCCAGTAATATCTTACTCAGTGACAGGTCTTGTTTGACTAATTTTATACTACATTACATTAATCTAATCATTGGCATACATAAAAGACAAAGGTCCTACTAGCACAGATAAAAACTGAACCTCCATTATGGTGCACCCAAGAAAAGAAGGGTCTGATGTTTGTATCCCCTTAGTTCTCTTTACATGGCCATTCAATTTGCTTCCTCTTTTTTGCTAATGGTGTTGTTCCTCTGGAGGGGACTGTAAGTATTCTGGCCCCCAATTAGAAGAGGTGATGAGACCAATCAAGCTACTGGGCCCTCTCTCTTCAAGGGCCCGATAGCAGCTGGTATATTCATGCTTGAGAAAAATGCTTTCTTTTAGTATCCATTATGAAAAACAATTCTACATTAATGATGTTGGTAATCCTGATGGATGTCTGTGCTAAATTTCAGATCAGCAGAAGGTCTGAGAAGTAAATAGCAGCCATTTAATACATGAATTCTTATAACAATAGCCACATTATCTCTTGAGACATTTCAAATCTTCTCATATTCAACACTGAGAGCCTGCATGAAAGGGCTTTATTGTAATTTCTGTGATCCAACACACACTGACCTTGCTGCAGAATTTAATTGTAAATTCTTGCAAAGCTAAAACTAAATTGAGAAATTAATTGATCATTTTTTAATTTTTTTTACATATCTACACATAATGCTTTTTATTTATTATTTATTTGTTTGTGCCCTATATAACTACCACCCTACCCTACCCTTTATACAAGGCCATTCCTAGGGGAGGGCGAGGCGGGCGATCGCCGGGGGCGCCGAGGGTCCGCTCACCCGAGGGGGGCACCTCCCGTCTCGCCCACCTGGGGATCAGCCTCTGCCCGCCCAGCCGTTGTAACACGGCCGTGTGGTGTCAGTCAGCAGCTGCACACACTCGCTCTACAGCTACTGCTACAGGGAGGAGGCATGACGGATCGTTAAAATTCTGCCTCCTCCCCTGTATGTATAAACGGCTCTGCCGCCAAGGAGATCCCTGGGAGTCCCTCAGCATTTCCCCCGCCCTGAGCGCAGACCGGGGTGTGAGGTGAGCCCTTTTTTTTAAAATTTTTTTTTTTCCCTTAACTGCAGGGGCTATTACGGTATAAGGGGGCCTACTGGTTTAGGGGGCTATTGGCTATTTGGAGGGCATCCTGGTTTTTGGGGCATTTCCGGATGGGGCATCCGGGAAATGGGGGATCCTGACAATAGGGGGCACTACCTGAAATGGGGGCACTCCCGGGCATAAGGGACTACTGGCTAAAGGGCCCTTACCTGGCTATAAGGGTTCCCTGGCAAAGGGGGCACTACTCTAAGGGGCTCTACCACTTAAAGGGGCTTTACCTGGCTAAAAGGGGGGCACTACTTGGTATTTTCCCAAAAGGGATTATCCCTGGATATGGGAGCTACTACATGGCTACAGGGCATATTGGCCCCCGGGGGTTCTGTTGGCTACCATTGGGGAATATTAAATTTTTTCCCAAAATGGGGTTTGCTATAGATGGGGAGTTTGTTAAGATTTTGGGAATTGGGTAAAAAAAAGTGTGAAAAAAAATTTTTGAGGAGTTTTAAAAATTTGTTTTGAAAATTCTACAGTGAAAATTTAAAGGCGGGGAGAAGACGTCAGGGCCCCCCGGGTTCGGGGAAACAGTTGGAAAAAAAGAAGGGGAGAAGAGAACAACTCTTCAAGACGTCTCCTGTAAGTCTCTGGATGAAATTTTTTTCTGTAAATTTTTTAAATATTTTCTGCAGACCCTTTGTGAAAAAAACGGGTATCTGTCACGTATGCAGGAAAAAAATTGGTTGTAGATAATGGTTTGAAATTCAAAATGGCATTTTTGTTTATTCAGTCATTATGTAGGGTGGTGATATGGGGTTATGGTGTTGGAAAGTAGTATTCAGTCATATGGCTGGTGAAATGTGATCTTAGTAGGACATTGATTTTTAAGCCTGGGATTCTGATTTCGTGCAACGGGGTTTAAAAATTTAAACAAACTGTATATATTTTTTAAAGAAATTTTTTTATACTGCCATTGTGCAAAATTTTTTTTGTATATTTTGGTTTTGGGGTTTTTGGGTGATGCAATGTGTTCCCTTGGGGGCGCATTAGTTATGGGGGGGGGGGCGAAATTTATCACCTCCCCCCTGGGGTTTTCAATTTCCTAGGCCCGGGCCCCTCCCTTTTATACCTCCCAAAATTTACTGGGGAACTATATATCTACCAACCTACTAGAGGCCCTTTACACCTACCCACCTACTGGGGGACCCTATATACCTAACAGCTTACAGGGGGCCATATAACCTCGGAAACCTACTATAAAGGAACTATAAACTGGCTAGGGGAAAACCTCTATACCTATCTATCGAAGCAACCTGTTTACCTACCTACTGGGGGGCGCTTTGTACCTATTTACCTACTGAGGGACCTATATATTTAGCTACTTATTGTGCTGGCTTAAATAAATACCTGTATACTAAATGAAAAATACAATAACACGACCAAAGGGGCTTTTTTCACACGACTTTTTGTGATCCGTTTTACGGATCCCCCAAAACGGATTTGCAAAAGGGATCTAAAAAAATTGCCCAGTGTGATTAACATTGTTTAAATTGGAAAAAAGCGAAATCGCGTTACACGAGTGATCGCCGATGCGCTTTTCGCGATGCTTTTTTCGGTTCCTTTTTAAAAATTACATGTAAATTCTTTTTGGCGTTTTACGCAAGGAAATCCCCATGGGGAAAAAGGGGGAGGGTTTTTGGCATCCCAAAAGGGGGACCCAAAAAAGCGCGCTTTACATTTGGGGTGCTTTTTTCGATCCCCCTTTTTGATCCCAAAAAAAACGCATCCTTTTAAAACCTTTGGTTTTAAATTAAATATAAAATTTGAATTTTATGTTTGGGTTATTTTTAGTTTATAAAATTTTTTTAAAAAATATATTTTTTTATAGAACTTACATATAATAAAAATTGTATATAATTTTTATAAATGTTTTATAATAGTATATAAATGTTATTTATATAAATGTATATAAATATATTTATGTATACTAAATATTTTATTTAGTTTATAAAATTTATTTTTATAAATGATTTTTTAAAAATTTTTTTAAAGTGGGGGGTTTTGAAAACTATTGGATGTTTTTAAAAAAAAAAAAAAAAGGGGGGGGGTTCTAAAATAAAGGGTTTTGTGTGTACAGTTGATTGACAAAGATAAAAAAAAAAGATTTTTTTCTTGGTCATTGTTTGGTTATATTATTTTTAAAATTGCAGTTTGATGGGTTGTTTTTAAATAAAGCAAAAAAAAAAAAAACGGCCCAAAAAAACGGATCCGAAAAACCCGCATGCAAAGCTTCCAATACGCATCCAAAAAAGGGATCAGCTGTTGCGTTTCGGATCCGCTTTTTGGATGAAGTTTGCATCCAGTTTTCACAGGTTAAAAACGGATCCTTTAAAACGACCCAAAACGTCGTGTGAACAAAACCCCAAAAAAAGTATATTAAAAATTTTTAATAAACAAATACAAAATATATATATATTATTACAGCAAAAAAGGGAGAGGAAAATGTGAAAACAAATAAAATTTTTTTAAACCCAATTTAATCTAAAGGGAGATTTCTGTATGTCTACCTTAAATTGATTGGCTATTATTTTAAATTGATTGGTTATTATTTTAGTTGTTTTTACATTTTCCTCTCCCTTTTTTGCTGTAATATATATATATTTTTGGTATTTGTCTAATAAAAATTGTTATATACTTTTTTAAAAATCATGTATTGGATTTTTTTTTGGTATAAAATTATAGTGAAACATCCATAATCCTTTCATCCTGCCCTAATTTCCAAAAATCTCACCCCAAGAAAGCTCCCCTCCTCACAGGACCTTCTCCTTTGCTCTCCCCCTTTTCAGTCCCCACACAAACCCTCCCAAGACTTCCCCGTTTCTTCACCCACACTCTGGAACTCACTGCCCCAACACAAACAGAACCCCTCCTCCACTTTCACCAAACTTCAAAAGCAACCGAAAACCCATTTCTTCAGGCTTTCCCATAACCCCCTTTAAATAAAACTTGTCACTACTCCTCCACAGACATTTCTGCCCCTCACCCCCTGCTCTTTCCCCCTCCTTGTAGATTGTAAGCCCTCGCGGGTAGGGTCCTCTTCCCTCTGTCGTGCAATTGTCATTATCCTTATCATTACTCGTTTGACTTATGTAATGTATGTAACCCCCTCGAATGTACAGCGCCCTGGAATCAATGGCGCTTTAAAATAAATAATAATAATAATAATATGATGGCTATATTACAATGTTGGACCCTATTCTGAATTACTGTTGTGTCTATATACATAACTCACTACTTTCTTTTTTTTTTTGGGGTGGGGCTATATACTTATCTATTGAGGGTACTAATAAACCAACCGTTCTACTGTGGTGCTAGAAATAAACAACCTTCAGTGGGCCATATATAGGTGCCTATGTACTGAGGGGGCCTATATACCTATCTACTAGTAGGACTTATATACCTACCTACCATGGGGCTATATACCTACTTACTGAGGAGACCTATATACGTACCTACTCAGGAAGGGTCTCTATACTTACCTAATGGGGGCCTATATAGGAACGATGGGTGACTCCCCATCCCCCACAGCAAGCACCCAGCTTTTCTATCATAGGAAAGCAGGTTGTTGTGGGGATGGGGTGTCACCATGCCTTCCTATATAGACCACTATTAATAAGGGAGGTATATAACCCCACCCCACCCCCTGTAGGTAACTAGGTGTATAGGTTCTGGAAAAGTGAAGATTCTAAAATGTTTGTGTGGTGAATTCTGCAGAGATGAGTTGTGAAAAGGAGAAGTCAGGGCCGGATGGAGAAGAAAAAGGAAAGTGAACGACTCCCATCAGAGGACAATGTACTGATGGGGTGATAGTAAATATGTGGAATATACGTAAAATTAGTAACATGAACATAAGTTTTTTTTACTCTGTAAAAATACAAGCCGCAGTTCATGATGTGGCAGAAAATGCTGTCTACCCGGCCCTACTTAGAGCAAAAAGTTAACCACAGAAGCCCCTGTATGTTTTAGGACTCTAGCAACGCCCCAGACAAAAATGATAGAAATTTGTTATTGCCGAAATCGTACAGAATTGTAAAATAAAGATAGCATAATTTAGGCCTGGTTCACATCTGCATCGGAGAATACGTTCGGAAGCTCAGTCGCAGAGGTGAAAATACAGCTAGGCCCTTTGTAATTGATAGAGTCCATGGGGCCATGGGTGTCCAGTGTGAATGGATCCCGTGGCTCCTGGTTTTCACCTATGCAACAGAGGTTCTGAATGAAACCTCTGATGCAGATGTGAACCAGGCCTTATGTTGCACAGTGAACTCCATAAAAACAAACCCCCCAAAAAACTGGCACAACTGTATATCTTTTCCATTTCACCTGACTGGGGCACAGCCAAAAGTTCCATGCATCAGGTCAGGGCCAGGCATTTACATTTCCAGAGGGGGAAGGCACTATTTGCCAAATTACCATTACCATTGTCCTGGTTCTGCACCTATCCTCATACTATGCTGCTCATACATAGGGCAAAATATTAGGTAATCTATCCTTTTTAAAAACAAAACTTGCCGCTTTGAGTTTGTGCAGCTCTATGTAAAACTGTTTCTCAAGGTGTGGTACCCAGGGGGTACACCAGTAGTAAATATAAGAAAAAAATCCTGACATCTAGTAATATTTAAAGGGGTTCTCTGATGAACCAAAATAAATGTAAGATAGTTTGCCTGAGTCTTTGTATATCTCCTTGTGGTGTTTTCTTTGCTCATTTTTTAATTTATTCTACTATATTTGGCTTCCATTTTCTACAGCTGAGTCACAGCATTTTCTGCTTGAAAGCCATTTCCCTTTAAATCTACAAGTCCCAATATTATTTATTGTACTATCTTACTCCCTCCCAACCTCAATCTAAGTACACACACCCTATTTCATACCTCCTATTTAAAGCCTTTGGAGGCAGGACGGAATGGAGGTAGCATCAGAGGCTGTCCTGTAAAAAGCCAAATACCTTCTGTCACCTGATCTCCTGGTCTCGACACAGACTTGTTTTCTGTGTGTCCCAACACCAAAAAGTATTAAGCTTCTTTCCCTTGAGTAGCTGGTGTAGGACTGCAGTAATATGTTGGGTGGAAGAGGATACCACAGCCCTTTCTAACACCTTAGATGCTGCGGTCGCAATAAAAGCAGATGCTAATAGTTGATATTCGCTGGGATGGGCTCAGCAAGTGATTCCAGTCCAAGCATCCTTAATGGCTAGATGATGGATATACATCACGAAGCATTAAGGGGGTTAAAGCAAGGGCAACATACAAGCACTGGGACGGAAAGCATAAGAAACAATTATTTTTTTTTTTTAAATCAAATTTTATTTTATTGAGTTTAAGAAACAACTTATTAAGTTTTTTTAATGCAATGAAGATGGTCTGGAGATGACCAGTGGTGGTCTTCCATGTAGATCATAGAAGTCTCATAATACGCAATTTCCATAAAATCCTCTCGTCCTGCCCTGTGCTTGTCAAAGCACACGCTCCACTCAAAGTTTATCTTTTTTTAATAGTCTGATATGTCTTTGTTTAGTTACATTTTTGGCAGATATATGAGGTTAGCAGTGCATAGAAATAAACTGCGTGGCCTCTTTGCTGGAAAGTCCAAGAGACACAAATTTTGTTAGGATTTCAGTTCTCCATGTAAGGAAGTACCGTACATCTGGGCAAAAGGCACAGTCTGAGATCTTTGTGTGTTTTATCTAGACTGAGGTTTCTTTTAATAAATAATAAGAAACTAATTCAGAAATCCTTTAGGATTTTGTCAGAGTAGGTAATCTCGGTATAAGTGCAATGACGTATAAAGCTATAAATTCAATACAGGTGCAGTAATATAGGTCTGTGTTTCTTAACCACCTTACTATTATATTACCAGACTCAATATTAGTTCAGTACTGCCCAGGTAGGGAATGCAATACTTCTTCAATGTCCTTTTACAAAATCGAACTTGACAGGGAAAACTGCTGTCGCCTTAATTACTTAATCTAGCAATAGAGCCACTAACTTGTTTATTTATCGATCCTCTTACCTAACAAGGCATTCAATTAACTAACGAGGTTGTCCAGACTGTTCTCTGAGCAGACAATATAATATTATTTCTGGCATAGCCCTCTGAACAGTGGAGCCAAAATTTTTACATTACTTTCTGAATATAGTTCCTACTTAGGATTTTAAATCTAGTTATCAAAAAGTGAAATATTGCTACCATAGATCACTTAAGAACAATGCCATCTATGTTCCTTGGGATTTCTGGTAACAGTCTTTTTTATGTACCCAGGTTTTAAAATAGTAGCTCAATGCCTAAATTTTCCTCCAAACCTAAATAGGATACAGTTAGGGCTTGTCCCCAGGGCAAAGGTTTTCAGTCGGTTTTACAAACAGTATTCTGATTTGAAAAAATCATCTGTAAAGCGACTGTTAACCTTTTACCTTTGATTTTAATAGAAAATCAGTTCAGCAGCCCAAACTGCACAGATTTTCCGCCGGACGTTTTTTACACCGCCGGCATTCCTAAAAAATTAGAACATGTTCATTCTTCCACCCGGTTTTCGGGCAGAACATGAACGTGTGGGTGCGGGGGGGACTGCTTGAATCCGCAAACCACGGATAAAAGCCGTACTCCTACGTGCCAAAAAAATGACAAAATACTGGTTGGAAAATCCAACCGGTATTTGGTCTTTGCTGTGGAAATGCACCCTGCGATTTGCACAGATCCATAATCCATTCCTTTTAACACATCCAGGTATGAGTGGCCAGTGACAGTATCCTAAGCAAAAAAAAAAGAAGGGACCGTAGATTTTCTTCTAAAATAACCAGTATTTTAATAATATTTCAGGGTTATGTAGTCTATTCATTTAATTTATCACTCGCTGTCCCCCTATGAACCCATTCAAGCTATACTATGTCTTCCTGGTGCACTGGAGCCAAAACTGTACATAATAGGGCACCTTTATTATTACTGTCTAATACTTAGTTTAAATTTACACTATTAATCTGGTATATGATAAATCTGGCACATGTTTAGACTGTGTAGTTTAACTTTATACCATTCATTAGTTGACTTAGTTTCTGCTATCAATTACGGCAAAATGTAGGTGCTTTTTTTGACACACAGCGTCACATGTTAGTCCATACCCATTTCCTATGAAGCCACGCCGATTTTGGTGTGGCCACCCTTTTTTACTGTCAGATAAAACATAACATATGGGGTGTAAAGCATATATGCCAGTATTTTGGCACAAATTGTGTCAGAATTCTGGCGCAAATGCCATATCAAATCTGCCCCAATATTCCAGGTGCAGTCTCATAAGTGATTTGTAAAATGGAAGAACTATGCCTTGTTAGCAGCTACCTGACACTGGTTGGTTATATTTACTTTCAATTAAAATTTTGAAGTCCTTTTTCATGTCAGTTTTACCTCTTGCTTTTCCATTTAGAAAGTAATCTAAGCATTTTCACTTTCCATGTCCATAACTTTGCATTTTTTCAGTGTTAAATCTCAATTGACATTACTTTGCCCAACGATAAAACTGATTTAAATACATTTGTAACAGTTTGCTCTCCTCTATTGTGTTAACAACTTTACACAGTTCATTATCATATGCAAAAATTGGTATTTCACTTTTAAGGCAGCAAGTGGAAAAGGCTATTGACACACGTTTAAGGGGGTTGTCTCGCTACAATGATTGGGTTTTAATTAAAATATCTTTAAAAAACAAGCAGCTTTGCAGATATATGTTTTTTACAAATTGTCCTACTGATTTTGTGTTTTTCCCTGTTGTAGTAGTGCATCAGCTCTGAAATCCCTTATAGCAGTGACCTGTGATCTTTATCTCAATGGCTGTCAGTGCTGATGATCATTGGTATCTGAATACAGGGTCCAGTGACGATGTCACATATGCACAGTTTGCTTCTGTAGGGAGGGTAGGGGAGGGGATCTGGCTTCTGGTCTGTGTAGCTGGTTTAGCTCTCTGTGTGCCTGCTGCCTCCTGATCTCTACACCAGATTGAGGTGCAGTGATGAGGCCAGATTCAATGATGTGACAGACTATGAAAGTGTGTTGACTATATCATGATGGTCTGTGGAGCTCTGAATATACTATAGAACAGTTCTGGGGGAATCGTGAATGGGTTCATGCTCTGCTGTGTTTGTGACACTTTGTGATTATAGTAACACACTTCACAGCATGCCCTGTGTATGTTCTGAACAGGGTTTGTTTGTTGTTTGCAGGAGATGTGGGGATTTGTTTAGCCTAAGCAGGGGTATAGGAACCTTTGCATCCCACCTGCTCTGCTTTTAGAATACACAGCTTCACAGGGACCTCTCCACACTCTTTGATCGGCCCTATCCTGTCTCCTGCCTGATGCAGACTAGGCCAGGCACACACAGGGTTAACCCTGGCAGCAATACCCCCTCGCCCTTTACCCATGCTGTATTGTTGTCCTTATGGAGGGGAGAGCTGTATGTGTGCTGAGGGCGGGGGGGAAGAGGGAGGATTAGTGGCAAGACAAGTAGCACGCACCTATATTCAAAAATCCTTTGCTGCCAGAAGCTTTGAAGTAGGCTCTGAAAGCTTGTATATGAGACAACTCCTTTAAATGTTCGTGTTTAGTATGGCTTACGGGACGGTGCTTTCATTTGGGAGTAAGCAAGAGTTGGTGTGGGTGCTTACTCCCATTTCACACCAGCTATTACACCTTGGCATTTATAAGGCAGCAAGTCTACTGACTAGTGTAAGGCTGCAACACCTGGAATACCATTGGTCCTGGGTGGAAATACAAATGTGGAATGGAATGGAAAGCCAGAACTCTGTCACACCGACTGTGTATGTACTTGCAAGGTTCTATTAAGTGCAACTTTGTTTAATTAGAGCTCAGACAAGCAGGTATTTGTTTGGTTAATGTTGTGCATGTCTTGCACCTTTTGTACCTGTGTTGCTGAAAATAAAATACGGGAGGGCCCATATTTGTACCCAAAGTTTCTGGCTCTGATCGCGGAGCTATAAAAGCTCACACACTGTACTATTCCTCTATAATGTTATTAATAAGCACACTAAAGATAATAGGGCCCAATAATGCCCCTGTTCTATCCCAGTACTAATGGGGACCAAATTTGAGTATGTACCATTAGTAATCACTTTCTGCATTCTATTAATTAGCCAGTTACTTACCCACTTGCACATATTTCCTCCAATCCCAAGCATTCCTATTTATCAACCTTTTAAGTGGCACAGTAACAAATGTACTTGAAAAATCAACATATTCTACATCCATCGGCTTATACTAGTTCAGTATAAAACTTACCTCCTAGAAACCAAGATTAGTTTGAAAAAACTGATCCCTTATAAACCTATGCTTAGTTTGTAACAGAGCTATGCATTTATTTTCATTGAGATATTCCTAGATAGCATCTTTAACCCCTTCCCGACATTAGACATAACCTTTAGCCTTGTGCGGGAAGGTGTCCACCCACAATGAATGTATGGGTACAGCCAGAAGATTTTGCTAGCTCACAAGCAAAGCTTGTATGATTGGAGCATGGAACCTGCTGTTTATTACAGTTGGCCACGACTGGAGCTCAGTCTGTTTGCAGTCGATTAACCCCTTAGATCAGTGGTCTCAAACTGCGGCCCTCCAGCTGTTGGGAAACTACAACTCCCATCATGCATTTATATAATCTATAACAGTGGGCTTGTGGGAGTTGTAGTTTCCCAACAGCTGGAGGGCCGCAGTTTAAGACCACTGCCTTAGATGCTGATAATCAATCATGACCGTGGCAGCTAAGGAGAGGATAGAAGGAGGGAGCTCGCTCTTTCTGCATCGGCATCCCCATGATGCAATTGCAGAGTGCAATGCCGTCACTAGCAACCTGGAAGCCTAATAAAGGCTTCCGCATTGTTTGTGACGTGACTACGCCCGGCCGTGCCCTGAGCGCACAGCTGGGCCTAGTGAATGACACCAATACATTCCAGTACAGATATGTACTGCTATGTATTGTAACAATGATCTAAAGGAGACAAGTAAAAAATAATTTTTTTAAAGTTAAGAAAAAAATAAAACAAAAAAATAAAAAAATAAAATAAAAACACGTACACCACCCTTTTCCCTTTACAAATGGCTTTCGCCCTAAACACATAAAAAACTGACAGAATTGTGATCTTTGTTCACATAACATGAAATAATAAGTGATCAAAAAGTAATTTAAACACCAAAGTGAAAACATTAGATCGTCCTGCAAAAAAAGAGAACTTGCACAGTTCTGTATACAAAAAATTAAAAAAGTTATGGCTATCAGAAGATAACAATGCAAAAATATTGTTTTACACAATAAAAATACTTTTGTTTTAATAAAGTGCTATAACATAAAAAACTATATAAATTGGGCATCGCTGTAATTGTATCGACCTACAGAGTAAAACTAGCATTGTTAACAATAAAAAAACACTACTAAGATTGCAGTATTTTCTTCACCCTGCCTCCCAAAAAATTTAATTAAAAATGATCAAAATGTACACAGAAAAATAAAAAGATTTTGACGATGCAAAAACATGTTTTCTTTTTTAAATAAAAGTGTTTTTATTGTAATAAAGCAGTAAAACATGAAAAATATATAAATTTGGTATCGCTGTAATCCTGATGAGTAGAATAAACATTTAATTTATACCACCTAGTGACCTCTGAAAAAAATAAAAATAAAAAAACACTACCAGGATTGCCGTATTTTGTTCATCCCAACGCATAGTAACATTATCATGTCATTTATACCGCATAGGGAATGCTGTAAAAATGAAGCTAAAAAAATAACAGCGGAACTGCGTTTTTTTTTCTCATTTTCACAGCCCAATGTTGAAAAAACAATGGAGCACTTGTGCACCCAAAAAACACAATATACCCCTAGATGAGTCCCCTGGGGATGTTGAATCCAAAAGGGGATGACAACTGGAAGGTTTCAGTTGTTCGAGAACTTTAGGAGCTTTGCAAATGTGACTTGAACCCCAACCAAATCTGTGTTTTCCAAAGTCCAAATAGCACTACCACTCTCTTGTACGCCTGCCATGAACCCCAAAACAGCAGTTATATAAGACATACAGGTTAAGCTGAAATTGCACGGAAATTGCGTAATAAATTTGGGGTGCTTGTTTTTCCAGGATTCCTTGTGTAAAATGAAACATGTTCAGCTAAAACTGCATATTATTAGAAAAAAAAATTATTTTTTCATTTTCACAGCCTAATGCTAAAAAAAATTGTGAAACACCTATGGGGTCGATATACTCACTACTCTCCTGAATATATTCCTTAAGGGATGTAGTTTCCCAATTGAGGTCTTTATAGGGATGTATATTAAGTTTTTATAAATGGAAAAAACTTTCGAGACTATCGGTTCACATATTTTGATCTAAAGTTGTTTAAGCTACCCACCGACTTTCAACGTGATTTCAAAATCGGGCAGTCCTATCCTATCTTTACCTCTCAATCGAGCCAATCAGGCTCTCGCTGGGGTCAACCGACATACCATTATTCAGAGAGAAAAATAAAAAATCACCTCAACTGCAAGTGCCTTCTGATGCAGTCATCGTTGTGAGAGTGGGCGGGGACAGAAAAACCCAAAATGTGAAAGCACCCCTTCCTTCCATATAGGTTAAATCATATGTACACCATGTATAACGTATGTTTTGCACACAAAAACATTTCTGAAACAAAAAACGTATGCAAACCTTGGGTGCCACTGGCAGGGCTGCGGCACACATGTAATATACATGTACACACACAGACGCCGCCCAGCGGCACATTACTGCAAAAAAGGGCAATACACTACGTGAAATCCCTAAAAGATGCATTTATGCTATCTATCATACATGAAAAAACTTTTGAGACTCTCGGATTCAACAAATTTTGATCAAAAGTGTTTAAGAGATGACCACGACTTTCAACGTGATCTCAAAAGCGGACAGTCCGTATCCTATCTTTACCTCTCAATCGAGCCCTATCTGGCTCTCGGCTGGGTCAACCGACCTCATTATCAGAGAGAAAAAATAAAAAACACCCAACCTGCAGCTGCCCTTCTTATGACAGCCGTGAGAGTGGGGCGGGGGACTGAAACCAAAATGGAAGCACCCTTCCTATCCATTTAGGTTAAATCAATGTCACTCACAAGTATAACGTATGTTTCTTCCACACAAAAAACATTTCTGAAAAATCGTATGCAAAACCGGGTGCCACGGAAGGGCTGCGGCTCACATGTAATTATATGTACACACACAGACCCGCGCCGACTTGTGTGTGTACATGTATAATTAAATGTGTGCCGCTGCCCTGCCAGTGGCACCCAGGTTTGCATACGTTTTTTCAGAAATGTTTTTGTGTGCAGAATCATACGTTATACTTGGTGTACATGATTTTAACCTATATGGAAAGGAAGGGGTTTTCCATTATGGGTTTCTGTCCCCGCCCACTCTCACAGGCGGTGTCATAAGAAGGGCATCTTGCAGGTTGGTGTTTTTTATTTTTTTCTCTTGATTAATGGAGGTCTCGGTTTGAACGAGCGAGAGAGCTGATTGGCTCGATTGAGAGGTAAAGATAGGATAGGACTGCCCGATTTTGAGATCACGTTGAAAGTCGTGGGCAGCTTAAACATCTTTTTATTAAGTTTTAGCACAGCAAACCTGAAATAGCCCCTATAGAAAATTCTAATGAAAATGAGCCCCCCAAAGTCAGTAAGTGCTCTACTTACTCTTAGGCTTGTGGTTGATTCAAATAGGCCCCTAAGGCTATATACAGTTGTGCTCAAAAGTTTACATATCCTGGCAGAATTTTTGCTTTCTTGGCCTTTTTTGCAAAGATTATGGAAGATAACACTATAACTTTTTTTTTCACTCATGGTTTGTGGTTGGATGAAGCCATTTATTTTCAAACTATGGGTTTTCTCTTTTAATCATAATGACAACCAAAAAAATTCAAATGACCCTGATCAAAAAGTTCACTTACCCTGTGTTTTTGCAGTTAACATGCACAGGAAGTTGACACAAATGAGTTTGAATGGCTACTAAGGCTCAGCTCAGTTCACACGGCTTATACGCGCCGTAATTGCAAAGCGGATTTTGCCTCGCAATTACGGCGTGTGCCGTGCAGCAGGGTGGGCGGGGGGGGGGGCCGGCAGCTTGCCAGCCCCATAGACATCCATTATCCGCGGCGCTTATCCCGCCGGGATAATGTGCATGTCACTTCTCTCCCTGCTCGCCGTATTTAGCGAGCGGGGAGGGGGGGAGAACGGATCCATAGTTCCCTATGAGAACTGTGGAGTTACCGTTAATGCCCCTTGACTGGTTTTTCAGCCGTATTGTGGCGCAATACGGCGAGCATACGGGATGAAATCCGTCCCAGATAGCCACAAGGTGAACGAGGCCTAAAGGGAACATCCTCATCTGTGACTGTTTGCTTGTAATCAGTGTGTGTTCATAAATGATGAGTGAGTTTCTGGGATTCAGACACCTGACTCAAAAGCAAAAGAATTGTCATACAGGATCTACAGAAAAGGTTAGAACTGTATAAACAGAAAGGGTTACCAAAAGACTATCCAAGGAATTGATAATGTCAGTCAGCAGTGTTTCAAACTGTGATTAACAATGGAAAATAGGGCTCTGTAAAAAAAACCAAACCACGGTCAGTAGACCAACACAAATTTCAGCTAAACTGCCAGGAAAATTGTTCAGGATGCAAGAAAACCCACAAAATAATCAGCTGAAATAACAGGACTCTCTGAAACTAGCGGTGTGGCAGTTTCAAGATGCACAATGAGAGGGACGTGAAGAAAAACGGGCTGCTTATTGGTCTGAGTCGCAGAGAAAGCCGTTACTGCACAAATGCCAACAAAAGTATCTCGCCTACATTATGCAAAACAGAACAGAGACAAGCTAAAAACTTCTGGAACAAGGTCCATTGATGTGATTGTGACAAAATCGAACTTTTCGACCACAGCCATAAATGTTACATTTGGTGAGTGTCAACAAAGGCCTATTATGAAAGGAAACCCATTCCTACTGTAAAGAACCGAGGTGGATCGCTGATGTTTTGGGGCGGGGTGTGTGTGCTACACAAAGGACAGGAAAACTTGGTCCAAAGTTGAACGAAAGATGAAATGCAGCAAATTATCAGCAAATAATGGACCGCAAAATTTGCACCTGATCAGCCTAGAAGTGTGCATGGGTATTGTCTTGGATGTTCCAACATGATTACGATCCAACATGGTCAAGTCGACCTGTCATTGGCTACAGCTGAACAAAGTGTGAGGTTCTGGAGTGGACCATCTCAGGTTCTGAACTCAATACAATTAGCCCACTCTGTGGAGATCTCCAGAAGTTCATGAAAGACAAGCCCAGGAATTTACAGGAACTGGTGGCTTTTTGCAAGAAGAATGGGCTGCATTTTACATCTGAAAATAAAGAGCACCTCATCCACAAACTACACAAAGAAGACTTCATGATGTTCATTGATGTTAGAGAAGGCATAACAAACAATTTTAAGAACTAGGTGTGTTAAACTTTTGGATCAGGGTCATTTGGATGTTTCTGGTTGTCATTATGATTAAAAAAGAAAAAAGTAGTAGTTTGATAATAAATGGCTTCACCCAACCACTAACCATGAGTGGAAAATATTTTTAGTGTAATCATTCATATTCTCTGAAGAAAGGCCAAGAAAGCAAAAATTCTGCCGGGGTATGTAAACTTTTGAGCACAACTGTATAGGATATCTCTAAAAATAGCAGAATCAGGGGAATCAATATTGAGTTGCATATTCTTGGTAATATCTACCATGTTCCAGTGAATAATGGATAAAAATTCTAAATCTGCAAAAGAAAATTAAACTTTAAAATTTCACCTCCACTATGCATCATAGAGCACTCATTCAATAGTGCCCTATGATGCAAAAACAATAGAAAAAATGAATTCGAAAACTGTGTCAAAATCCGACAGCAAAAAATGTGCAAAAAATGAAAGCAAAGTTTTCATTGTCCTGCTCGAAACGACTTTGTAACACTTGTCTACCATAGTTACTGAGTGTACGAAGTTACTCATCTTGTAGAATACACACATATAGCTCAGCATTGAGTTCAATATCGATCCTGGTCAAGTATGCGATGCCTTTGGCTGTGAAACATCCCCCTATCATCAGGCTTTCTCCACCAAACTTGACAGTTCCTTCAATTTCTGGACTCATTAGCCCTCTTTTCCATTGATTCTCATACCCTATTTTCACATCAAAGCCCAGTCTATTGACTTTCGTCTCATTGCTCCAAAGTACCAGTTTCCAATCATCTACTTTCCACTTTTCGTACTTTTTTGTAAACTCAAGTTGACGCTTCTCATGACAATGTTGTAGTCGAGGCTATTTCACCTCTTTTCAGGCCACCATTTAAGATTTGTGTAATGTGCGTTGCATGGTGCTTTCATGGACCTCTGTGATCTCACTCTTACGAAGCCTACAAACCACCTCCACTGTCATATTTGTTGTGCCAAAACTGATAGACCTTATAATGAGCCAACTTGTTGACTGAAAGTTTGTCTGAATGTCCACCTCTTGGCTTTGGAATGGATGGACGGACTACATTTAATATTTTCAGCTGTCATGGCCTCACATGATGGCAGTTGGACAAGTGACCGCTATCGATGAGCTGGATGATGATGTTTCTATTTCTTGGGAAGGAAATCTTCATGGATGCTCGAACCAGTGACTCTTTCACTTGGGGAATCATCCTATAACACATTGAGCTATTAGGAATGGTGAGAAAGGTTTGTTAATTTGTAGTATACAAGAAGAAAAATTGTCCCCACCACAGGAGCAAAACAGTAACAATGCAGTTACATGACAAGAATCTGTATAACTAAACATATGCTATAATCAAATTTATGTATGAGAGAACCAAGATGATTGTCTATAAAATGATGGGAGTCTCACATTCGAGGCTGTAGTGGATGATGAGACATGGAGTCTGAAAGTCAAAAGTTCAAAACGTTGTTACCATTTTGCTTGTCAGTGTATGTGACAGTAATGCTATGCCTATGAAAGCTTTTAGATTTAAAGAATTGTCTTTTAAAGACCCCAAAAAATTCAAATGACTTTCTACAGGCTTCATTCAATCGCTGTACTTATTTCTGTTTTACAATTTTTGCATGCAACCTCCTTTCTCTCCAGCCAAGCACCATTTTCTCTTTGAAAGCTCTTTCCTTGTGCCCTGTAAAACTACAAGCCTAGAATATTTTACTGTGCTTTATACCTCCCTCCTCACCTCCCTTCTCACATCATGTTTCTGCCAGGTATCTGGCATGTTGGAGCCATAGAAGTCTTTAGATCAAACGAAGTTCTTTTATTTAGACAGTGTTTGCTCTGTTTCACATTATGTGCTGGACACAAAAGCGTGGCTCTACCATGGCTCACTGTGTTCTACTTTTGGATACTTTTTACAAGTAATCCAAAAGTATAACTTGGAAGTATGGTTAAAACATGAAGTGTATGGCTAAAATGTGATTGCTGGGTAACTTCAGGAGCTGGTCTTACTAGACCTAGATCAGCTCTACTGTGAAAAGAGTATTGTAAAAATTGACCACCAAAGTTTTTTTTTTTACCATTTGGTCTTAAAAAAATTTATGTTTGTGTTTTTACATTTTCCTCTAGTGTTGCAAAATAAATTGTAATATAAAAATTCTATATGAATAAAAGAGCAAGAGACTTTTATAGCTTTCAAACTTACATGTACTAAAAAATCAAAATGCGACTGGTTATGTATGGCGGAAATTGGCCCGGTCTTAAAGTGGCTAAGCAGCTAAGAGAAATGATAAAGATGAGATCTACAGAGCCTAGACATAGAACCTGGACATAGAAAGGCATAAGAGAAAGCTTTCAACTGTCATCAGATAGCTTTAGAATTCAGAACTTAGTACACAATACAGTGGAAAATAGTTAGTGGAAGAACATCTGGAGCCAATGTCAGGGTATTTGATCAAAAAAATTCCATGCAAAATGAACAATATTATTTTGGGCTTGAGTTCAGTAAGAAAGTGAAAAACACAATATATTTGTTCTGCATATTCTGTTCCCTAGAGTTCCAAATGCAATTTATTTTACTATTTTATTACGAGTTGCAATTACTTTCCACTTTGCTCTTTGACAGTGTTATTGATGTACTTCAACAATAAACTTTCATATCAATGTATTAAAGTTTTTTAAACAGAAGTCTGGACTAACTGTAGGCCAACATGTGGTCCTCAGAGAATAAGGGCATGTCCCCACGGCAAGGGTTTGCGGACGGTTTTTCAGGTGATTTGCGGTTTTGCAGACCGTCTGAAAATACCTGGCCGCAAATGATTACAATGGGGCTCTATGGAAAACCCGTGCAGCAGTCCCCACTGCACGGGTTTTCCGCCCGGCGGTTTTTCAAAACTGCCAGCCACCCGAAAAGATTTGAACATGCACATTACCCCAACCGCTTTTCGGACGGAATATGTGCATGTCAATGTGAAGGTGGAGGGCTTTTCTCCGCTCATCACCGACCGGTATTTGTCCTCTGCCGTGGGGACATGCCCTTACCCTGTGGACCCATGCTGTCTTCAGTATACTGTATGGTATACAGAGACAAATGCAAAAACACAATCAAAAAACAAACACCTCCTCTCCCCCCCCCCCCATACCCATCCTCTTCTGTCATACAGAATAGTACACGTATACACAGAGCTGTCTACTGTACTGTATGTTTTATACTCATTAAATTATTACAACTGCTAAAGCATTTTTCCACTATACAACTGTGTCCCCAGTTTGCACTGGAAATTTGGTACATGTATTGTCACCCACCATAATAGCACAAGGAAAATGCACAACCAGTTGACTGTTTTAATATTTCCTATAGAAATGGAGTATAACCAAACAGACAACAGGTATGAGACATTGAATGTAATGAAACTAAATCCACATCTGCAACTTCCATTGTTTGGAACAACACTGGACTAAGGGTTTGTTAAAATGAGTATTATTCTTCTAAAACAGGCTTGGATGCCAGCAAAAGTAGGAATACATAGCATATTTTTTCATTTTCTTAGTTGGCGTTTAAGATACCAATTTTTATGTGCATAACAATAGTATAGAATGCACTTATTTATGAACCCGCTCTACTGTGGGCCATAAATCAGGCACATTCTAGCATTAAGACGAAAATTCTGACTTTGAAAGTGGTTTACCTGTTCCAGCAGTAATGTGCCTAGAATTACCGTTGCTAAGCTATAATTATAATAGCTTCATACGGTTCTAGTGCTCCCCCCCCCCCCCCAACAACCCCCCCACCCCCACCACCGGCATCCAGCGCTCCCCCCCAAAATCAGGCGCATTTCAAAGTGAGGCAGGCGCTCTGTAATGCGCCTGATAATGGCGTATGGGCGATTTCAATCTTTTGTGAACACTAGTGCACTAGTTGTCAGGCTGAAAAGACGCCAGACGTCTGCCACAGCCCCGTTCACATATGTCGCCCGATGTGTTTTGTTCCTTGTCAAAAATGTTTATCAAAGCTGCTTAATTTGTTTTCATTTGATGATCACAATTGTAGACAATTATGGTTGTACAGCTTAATGAGGGCAAACGGGCAGGAAAAAAAATTGTGTACTCAAGCCATTGAAATGTAAAAAAAAAAAAAAAAAATTGATCAGAACTAAATGACAAGAGATTTACAAGGTACCTCTAGCCAATGAACTGGTAGAGAAAAATTAAATGGAATGTGTTATCAGAAAATGACGTATTTTTAAAAGTTTTTCTGCAAGTTGCTTGTGAGTTTTATGCATGCAGGCACAAAATGGTGGGGCCTTGTTAGGTTTTTGGAAAACACCAGTAGGGTACAGTCTGCTGGAGTAGAGATGAGCTATTAACAAGTAGATTAAACTTACTGGTTTCACACCTTTTTAGCAGAGGCTCTCCTAAGCCTCCATTATCCGAAATACATAGCACTGTGGGCCTAGATCTAAGGGAACTTACAATACATGACAATCTCAGTGTATTGCCTTTTAATCAAGCTGTCTGCTTAGCAGAACATTGTGGCCACATATCTTTAAAGGAGTTGTCTCCTACAGCTGTTTCATAGGCTGCTGAATTAAATACTCTGTCACTTCCTGGTTTCAGACTGACTAATTGCATACAGCTCTGTGCTTGTATACACTGGCTGTGCTTTCAGTTGCTATTTTAGATTAGATTTAGCTCAGAATGCTTCTCAAATGCTTGCTCAGAAGCTTTATCTGATCCCTCAAACAAAAGCCTAATTACAAGTTCTGTTTATTTTACATAAATCAAGCTTTTTAATGCCCAGCAGCACAGAACTGCTGGGACCATGTGTGTTGACTTCATTCAATGCTATCTCATAGAACAAACAGCAGGGGGAGAAGTGTTTTACAGGTCAGTTCTGAGGGAACTGTAAATAGCCAGGGGGAGGTCTAAATTCACTTGTATATCCTGAGGGAAAACAGATGAACAAAGCAATATATTTGGAACATGTCTTTATTTTGTGTTCCCTACAATTTGAAAGCTATTCTTTGTAGCGATACAACCCCTTTAACAACATCCCTCTCAAATTTTAGTGAGTAGAAAGAGGGACTCATTAAGGCTATGTCTACACAGCACTGGATTCTCATGGGATTTTCAGCGGATTCAGCATTTAAAATTCGCCGAAAATCCAAGTGTACCCAGTGCTGTGGAGACATCAATAAAAAAAAAACATGCTGTGGTCTACACAGCATGGATTTGTTCCGGTCAGTTTGAAAATCCACCGGAATGGTCAGTTTAAAAATCCACCGAATTCCGGTGGATTTTCAAACCTGCTGGATCTTCCGCAGGATTGTTATCAGATTCCCATACATTCAATTCGGTCCGAAGATGGTAAGTGGCATCAGATTTTGGACACCGTTTTAATTTAAGCTGCGTAGAAATAGCATAAGGCTATGTCTACACAGCCCAGGTTTTTGGTCGGATTTTCAGCGGATTCAGTATTTAGAATCCGACTGTAACCCGTGCCCCAAAGACATCAATAAAAAATCCATGCTATAGTTTACACAGCAAAGATTTGGGGGGAACTTGTTAATGATAACAAGGCAGCTGGGAACACACGTACGGAAAATCATTGGTAACACAATACACCGTAATGGTTTCAAATCCTGCAGTGCCCGCAAGTTCCACCGGCTCAAGAAGGCACATGTGCATGCCCGTCTGAAGTCTGACGATGATTCTGTGAGTGATTGGGAGAAGGTTCTGTGGTCAGACAAGACAAAAATTGAGCTCTTTGGCATTCTCAACTCAACTCAACTCTCAACTGTGTTTGGAGGAAGAGAAATGCTGCCTTTGACCCAAAGAACACCATACCCCAGGTCAAGCATGGGAGGTGGGAACTTTTGTTTTAGGGGTGTTTCATGCTAGGGGGCACAGGATCTACTTCACCACATCAATGGTGAGAATGGATGGAGCCATGTACCGTAAAATCCTGACAACCTCCTTCCCTCCGCCAGGACATTAAAAATGGGTCGTGGTTCGGGCTTCCAGCAAGACAATGACCCAAAACATACAGCCCCAAGGCAACAAAGAGTGGCTCAAAGAGAATCACATTAAGGTCATAGAGTGGCCTAGCCAGTCTGCAGATCTTAATCCCATAGAAAACTTCTGGAGGGAGTTGAAGCACCGAGTTGCCAAACGACAGCCTCAAAATCTTAATGATTTAGAGATGATCTGCAAAGAGGAGTGGGCCAAAAGTCCTTCTGACATGTGCGCAAACTTCATCATCAACTACAAAAAAAAGTCTGACTGCTGTGCTTGCCAACAAGGGTTTTACCACCAAGTATTAAGTCTTGTTTGCTAGAGGAATCAAATAGTTATTTCTCACTGCAAAATGCAAATAAATTTATATAATTTATACAATGTGATTCTCTGGATTTTATTTTGGATATTCTATCTCTCAATGTTAAAATTAACCCACCCTTAAAATTAAAGACTGTTCGTGTCTTTCACAGTGGGCAAACTTACACAATCAGCAAGGGATCAAATAATTATTTCCTTCACTGTATGTATGTGTGGATATATATATATATATATATATATATATATATATATATACACATATATATATACACATATATATATATATATATGTATATACACAGTTGAAACCAGAAGTTTACATACACTATATAAAAAGACTGCAAACAAATGACGAAACGGACAGCTGTCTGAACGATGAAAGCCGGCACTCCTGGAGGTAAAATCCAATTCTTTATTATATGCCTTGTTGCATTATAAAGTGTGAAGCTTAAACAGCTGATGCGTTTCGGAGAAAACAATCTCCTTAGTCGTAGCTGAAGAAAGACATATATGCATGTTTTTCTCAATATCTGACATTGAATCAGAATAAACCTTACCCATGTTAGAACTTACACTGTGTAATTGGATTAAAAACTGGCTGTCGGATCGTACTCGGAGAGTGGTGGTAAATGAATCCTACTCTGAGTAGTCCCCGGTTGTGAGTGGTGTGCCACAGGGCTGAGTATTGGGTCCTCTTTTATTTAATGTATTTATTAATGATATAGTGGAAGGGATCAATAGCATGGTTTCTATTTTTGCAGATGACACCAAGCTATGTAGGGTAGTGCAATCAATGGATGATGCTCATAAATTGCAAGCAGACCTGGACACACTGAGGTTTGGGCATCCACTTGGCAAATGAGGTTCAATGTGGATAAATGTAAGGTTCTGCATCTGGGTACAAATAATCTGCAGGCATCATATGTCCTAGGGGGAGAAAAACTGGGCGAAACAGCATGCTGTGTCAATCAGCTGCCTCTAAGGCAAGTAGGAGATTGGCGTGTATTAAAAGAGGCATGCACTCGCGTGGTAAGGATTTAATTCTACCGCTGTATAAAGCATTGGTGCGACCTCACTTAGAATATGCTGTTCAGTACTGGGCTCCAGTTTATAGAAAAGATGTAATGAAGCTAGAGAGAGTGCAAAGACGAGCAACCAAACTTATAAGGGGAATGGAGCAATTTAGTTATGAGGAGAGGTTAGTAGAATTGAACTTATTTAGTCTTGAGAAAAGACAGCTTCGGGGGGACATGATTAATTTATATAAATATATAAATGGTCCCTACAAAAAGTATGGGGAAAAATAATTTCATGTAAAACCCCCTCAAAAGACAAGGGGACATTCCCTTCGGCTAGAGAGAAAAAGATTAAATTTCCAGAGGAGAAACACGTTCTTCACTGTGAGAACTGTAAATCTGTGGAGTAGCCTCACCGAGGAGCTGGTCACAGCAGGAACAGTTGGGAGTTTCAAGAAAGGCTTAGATATTGACCTGAAAGGAAAGAATATTAATACGTATGTAGCCATATAAAATTTTGGATCCTGGCTAGTGGCGGCTCTGGGGTCAGAGCTGGGGTCTCCCCTGGAGCAGATTGGTTCTAGCCTTGTAGGTTTCAGGGCATTAACCAGTGGTGAGGCTGGGCTTAAAATCCTCCCTTAAAATGTCTCCCTCCCTTCAACCACATTTTCCCCACCCTTGGTTGAACTTGATGGACATATGTCTTTTTTCAACCGTACTATGTAACTATGTTAGGTCAATTAGGATTACCAAAATTATTTAAATTTGCCAAATGCCAGAATAATGAGAGAGAATTAAGGCATTTTTATTACTTTCTGCAAAGTCAAAAGTTTACATACACTAGGATTACTAAGCCTTTAAATAATTTGGGACAGCCCATATGATGATGTCATGTCCTTGGAGCTTCTGATAGGTATTTTATTGGCAACAACTAAATTAATTAGACGACACACCTGAGGATTTTTTAAAAATCCACGACCATAGACACATTGCTTCCATTCTGTGTGTATACATGGGAAAGTCAAAAGAAATCAGTAAGATAATTGTGGACTTAGCACAGAGTTCTGGAACATCAATTGGTGTGTAAATTTCCAAAGATACCAAAGGTGCCTCGTTCAAAATTGTGCAAAAGAATAATACTTGTCACGTCGCAATGTATTCTGCCGAGTGAAGTCAGGCAAGGCACTGTGGGGGGTTAATTCCTCTAGACAGTCCGAAACCCACACCCAGGGAGAAGCACGGGCTGATGATCTTAGGAGATGACAGAACATCTCCGAATCAGTCAGAGGGTGTGTCGCATTTGCCAATAGAAGGGCCCGGAGGCAGCGACGCAATCGACTGCTTGGGGCGGGCTCTGGAGTTTCCAAATTTAAACTCCCTCAATTTCACTCAGTCTTATGCCTGAGAAAGGTTTCCCATGCTATTCCTGTGTTCCTGTTTATACTTTGCTCTCTCTGATTTCTGACCTCGGCTCGCTTCCTGACCTCGCCTTTGCCCTCCGCTTTTTACTTTTTGCGCTTCTGACTGTTTTGGAACCTCGCTTGTTTTTTGACGATTCATTAGCCTTACGTTTCCTTTGGCAATATACGTTCCCGTACTGTGACCATGACGCCGGGACTTGGACATTTGTTTTTCTGCGACCTGCATCTTAGCAGCGTAGAGGGCTGTTGTCCAGTTGGGGTCTGCCGCCTAAGCGCAGCACTCCAAGTAGGCAGTGACGTGGGCTGGTTGGCAGTTAGGGCACACAGCACCTCCTCTGAATGACAAATACACAAATTGGAAGACAAGATGGGGAATGTTACGAGCAATCATACTGCTCAGAAGGAGACCATACCGATGGTCTTACAAGATGAACTGCATTGTGTCCGACATGTGCATATCAACCCAAGAACAAAAGCAAAAGACCTTGTGAAGATGCTGGCGGAAGCTGGTAAGATTGTGTCATTATTTGTTATCCAAGATCCATATGAAGGAGAAGAACCCTCATGGTCGTCCTACTGGTATCTGGTAAAAAATACCTATGCAAACCAATTTGTACACTTATTGATTTCATAGTTAGACCATATGTTAAAACTTTACCTTCATATTTAAAGGGTTCTGCTGATATTTTGAGGAAGGCTGATGTACAAACTGATCCAGGCATGATTATTATATGTGCTTTTAATCTTTATATACTTCAATATGACATAAGGATGGTTTGACAACTATTCACTTCCTATCTACTTGTTTGGATCCAGACATGTTAGAAGTTTAACTTAAATAATTTTTGGAATATATCCTGTAAACTAATAATTTCATCCAAATCAGGGAAAGGTTTTATTGTACAATGTGGTTACTGCAAAGGGTTTATTGTGCAACTTTATTACACAAGAAAGCCAAATTTTGGGATGGGCATTTTGAGAAAATTTTTCTGTTATGGACCTTATCTCCTTGGTTGCAAAAGTACAAACCTGGAACATGTATATAGATGATATTATTTTGATATGGTAGGGTTCCAATTTTAAATTGGATGAGTTCATGAATACCCTAATTTATAATGTTTTAATCATCACACTTACACACAGGTCTGGCAAATCTCAGAATTTCTTGATTTTGCTGTCCAGGTCAAAGAATAGGGTTTTATATAATCTAATCCTTTCCGGAAAAAAACTGCCACAAATTCCTTACTTCATGTAAATTCTTCTCATCCTAAAATCTGCTCACAAGTATTCAAATATACTGATACTGATCTGTTATATATATACCATAATAACTTGATTGAACTGTTTTTTTAGGATCAAAAGAACAATCTATCATAGTGCAGATCTCCAGACTGAGGAAAAAGGCTATAAAGAGAGTTGTGTCCGGGCTGGTTGTAAGCATGCAACGAAAAGAACTGACCCTCTGATGGCTAAACAACAATACAAGTCCTCATCTAAGGTGAGATATATCACTGACATCATCACACTGCGTGAAAGAGATGAAATCAGGAATATGAATGTACACTTCATATGAACGCATACACTTGCTATTAGTCAGCCAACACAAAGACAGTTGACTAGGTCACGGAGGTGTAATACTCAATGTCCAGCAGATAAACTTTACTTGGGCACACTACAGACCGATCATGGTTGAAATTGGCCCATGCCGACCTGAAACGAAAGCACAATACGAGGGGCTTTAGAGATTTGTGGTCATTGATTTTCGGAGTAATTTCCATAGCCTTCATAAAGAGCTCCCCCCCCCCACTTACCAACTTCATACCATTACCCGACAATTCATACCCGCCCTAAGAACCTTCCCCTATATTCACCCCCCTTACAATTCACCCCCGCCGCAAAGAAAGAAAATAAAACAACAACCTCCAAATATTTTTTGTTTCATATCCCCCATCCCCAACCGCAAAAAAAAAAAAATAATAAAAAAAAAAAATTAAAGAAAAAAAGAAAAACTAGATATAAAAAAAACAAAAAAAGAACAGAAAAATTAAAAAAAAACAGCAACAAAAACACCCAAACACACCCCCCTCGTACTCACAACCCCCCTCCCCCCCCACCGCCCTCCTCCCCACACCCCCCACACCAAACAGCCTCCCAACCTTAAAACCACCACACCCACCCCTCGCCTCTCCAAGCGTGAAGTTTTACACATCCCGTCTGTTCAACACATAGAAAACCCTAACTCCAACAAACATTCATTGATTTAGTCAAAAGCTACCTCAAACGCGGTCCCAGGACCAAACAGCCTCACCACCTACAGCCACACAGATGCCTTCCCAAAAAACAGATCTCAAACCATTTCCCGAATCCACATACCTACATAACTAACATAACCATTTGGAAACTGCACCGAGTACAAATACCAAACTCGTAGACGAATATTGTTCCATTCCCCTTCATGAATCTTTTTGCCAGTGATACAGGTTCAAGGAGGGGGGGGGGGGGGGGCCATTTATATTATTAAAACTTTACAATCATTCGCTACCACACTGTCCCACATTCTCTGATTTCCCCCCCCACAAATTGCAATTCCCAACACATGAATTTGCCCTAACATTAATTCGGAAAAAAACTCCCCAGATACACGTGCCCAGACATAGTGAAATCTGGGGATATTAGTAAAAAAAACAATGTTGAAAAGCCACTGCAAAAGTTACAGCCGATCACATTATAGTGACCAATATATGTCACTTTTAAGAATATACCTCTTAATTCATGCATATAGCCATGACCGGAAAATACTAAACGGACCCACGCTCCTTCCCATACTAACTTCCCACCTCCTTTTATCCCGCTTCATTTCTTCAACCCGGCTTCCGACCATTTCCACCCCCCCCACCTCCCCCATTTGAACCTTCAAATATAAGTATCCGAAGTAATAATCAAAATCTCACAAGACATTTTATCCAACTCAATGTAACTGGTTCTTCGCAATTGTGCGCTGTGTTTAACCCTTGGCTTCATCCCCCTACGCCGCAGCTCCTCTAACCGCTCCCCTATCCCCCCAAAAGCCATACGACACTACTCATCGGGCCAATTTAGAAGTCAACACGGTGATTGGACAAGGGCGAGCGCCATATTTGATCAGGTACTATCAAGTGACTGTACAAGAGTGTAGCCCTATGCTGGGGTATTATATTTTCGGCCCATGAGAACCCATATAGAAAAAAAAGATAGCAACTCCAATTTGTGACCCATCCCCTTGTTTTTTCCCGCGATCCGCCACAAACCCGCCCAATATAAAAAATGTTCATATTATAATAATCCAAAAAACCCTTTGTTATCCTCTCAAATCCTGTCCCCTCATCAAACCCCACAAGACACTAATACTTTTGTTTGGAGCCTCCAAATCAAAAATCCCATCAACCAATTGTACTTTCCTTTAGGCTTAACATATAAGTCTGTTACAACAACACAGCAGACAGCTCCATACAAACCCAGATTGAGAAATGTGCCTAGCTTTACTTGATGCCAACTGCCTGTTGATGATATTCATGTACTGGTAGTGGCCATCTTTCTCTGCATGCCTATTTTAAAATGGGCATGCAGAGTGCACAGCTGTAGGAGTGGAGAGCTGACAACCAGGCCCTTCACTGAGAAGGCAGGGACGGTTCATCACCATCCAGCCTTCTCGTGTAACTGGGGTGTGTATATACTAACTTGACTTTAGCCTGGTTCAATCAAGTTATCACCAGGGCTTGTTAACTGCCGGACATTAATCAAGCTCTATAAAAAGAGGTATCTACACTACAAATAAAATATAATTAAAAAATGGTGGGGACCAAAAAACTAAGAAAGTACGTCCTTGGTTACTCATTGGCAAAAGAGCTGACTGATTTAGTGAGAACGTCGGTATACCAAGTGCTAAGCAAAACGGAGATTGTTTACGTTGTTCATGGTAATGCAATACTGTCGCTGGCCCAGGACTGCACGGATGCAAAGGAAATGCCGTACAGAGGAGGGCAAGGGATGTTTGGTGAATAGGTCAGTCGAAGGAGGAAGAAGCAAAGTGAATAAGGATACAAATCACACCAACCCCCCTGCATGTCCACTCACTGCTTCTCCCTCCTAGCACTATGTAAACCAGCCCTTCTCTAAAACCGTTGCACATTGCCAATAGTAACCAATGGACTTACATCCTTAGATTTTTGGTCCCCACATTTTTCAACAAAAAATCATCGTAGTGAGACAACCCCTTTAAGGTTCTGTTGAGCCTTAACAGACCCAGATCAGCTATACAGCCAGCTTAGGGGACTGTATTTTTTTTGTAACTGATAATATATCTATATCAGCTAATATATCAGCCCCAGTAAAAAGGGAAATCAGAAAAAAAAAAAATCTTATCTATAAAGGCCTCTCCATAATATGTAAAGAAAAAAAAATGACAACCCTAAAACTTTATATCACTCGTAAATAAAATATACATCCATGACAGAAGAGTGGCACAATTACAAAACTTATATTAGCGCCACTAAAGGTTGCAGTACCATTCTTGCCGGTAACACATTCCATTACCGGAATGGATGGAATTTATAACCAATCCTGGATCCCCGCACGGGAATTGTGGAGAGTAAACTAAGCCTAAGGAATGTTAGAGGGTTCAAAGGCCCAGTGAAATGAAGTTTTAAACTTGTCCATTTCAGGAATATTGGGAGAGTAAATGGCCTGGTCAGGAGGGGGGAGGGTAAATGGCCTGGCTGGGGAAGGTGGGCAGGGTGTATGTCCTGGTTAGGAGGGGGAGAGGGTAAATGGCCTGGTTAGAAAGGGGAGAAGGTAAATGGCCTGGTCAGGAGGAAGGAAGAGTAAATGGTCTGGTCGGGGAAGGTGGGGGAGGAGGGTTGTTAAGAAATGGCCTGGTTTAGGTGTGGGGAAGAGGGTAAATGGGGCCTGGTTCAGAAAAATGGGGGCGGGGTGGAGAGTGAGGTATCAAAAAATGTTCTGGTTAGGATGGGGGAGGATCTAATGGGCCTGGTGGTCATGAAGGGAGGGTAAATGCCTGGATTAGGAAGTAGGAAGTGGAGGTTGGTGGGGGGGTACATGGCCTGATTAAAGGAGGGGGGGTGAGAATGGCCCTGGTTAGCGCTTGTTTTTTTACCCCAATCATTCCAGTTGAGATTTTTCATCAATCAAGGAGTTGGGTTAAAAAGTGCCAATTCCGTCTTGGATTTACCGCATTCCCATTAATGGCTGGCGGGTTTACGTCCATCCCAATAACTTGCTTTTCTTTGGTTGACCAATTTGCTCAATAACTGTCTTTAACTTTTTGTACTTTGGTGTTTTACCAATTTCCTATATTTGAATGGTTTCGTCTTGAGTTTTCATTGAAGTTTGGTGTTTACATTTGGTATGTTAATGTTGAAGGTTTCTGTTTTCTTTACTTACCCACCTTTTCCATCAACTGGCTGTGTTTTACACCTATTCCAACTAACTTCCTTGGGTTATGAAGAAGTATCAGTATATGATTGTCTTTTTTATTGGTGGCGTGGACCCATTGCCAATAACTTCCTTACTTTTTTTTTATCGTCTTTTCTTGTCTACCGTTTTTTTTTTTACCCATTCCAATAACTTCTTGTCGGGGGGTGTGGTTGGTGTTCTGTTGTTTGTACCCAAGGCCCTAATAAATTATGAAATATAAAAATTCCAAGTAACGTTGTATGTTTCTCTGATTTTGTGACCCCAGGCCAATGTAACTTCTTGTCTGTTTTTTACCCAATTCGCAATAACCGATCTTTTTTTTTGTTACCCATTCACAGTATAACTTTGTCTGACTCTGTCTTCTTTCGTTTCTTTGGGTGAGGTGGGGAACCTCCCCCGCACCCCCACACTTCAACCGTAGGTCAAACTTTGTGATACCGTTGGTGCCCCTAAATACTATAAACTTTATATCTGGATACTTGGTTAATTATTGAGGACAGATCAGGATTCTAAACAGATGACCACCCTGATTTACCAGCAGATAAACCATTCATGAAAGGCAGATCATTGATGTGACAAGACGTGGTGGGTTTTGGCATAGTTTTTATATAGTCCACTCTAAAAAAAACAGGGACTGGTTGGATCGACAACCACTATGATACCTTTTCGTGTGGTGACAACTGTGGTGGCATTCCCATTTATTGAGCAGGTCGAAAGACTTTCACTGAATTTAAATCAGGGTCGTACATTTTGTGAAGAGAGATATTTCCAACTGTAAAGAGAAGGAGTCATTTATTTTATGCAGTTGCACTTGCCCGGTAGGAAATGTTGGAAAGACTAAGAGACAATTTAGAAGACGAGTTGTAGATCATCTTGGTGAAATTAGGCATAAGAGATACACACCGATATCTCGACATGTGATGTGAATGTCCATAATAATGATCCAACACAACCTGAAATTTTCGATCATGAGGTCGTGAGAGAAATCACCTCGAGGGTGATTGGGATAACAGACTTGCTAAAAAAGGAAACCGAGTGGATTTTCAGATTACATACTATGAACCCCCTGATTGGTCTTAATGAAAACCTGCAATTTGCTGTTTTTATAATATTTTTCATAATTTCCAGTTTTTTTTTGTTTTTGTTTTTTTGGTCCTTTTTCTTTGGATTCTGTTGATAGGTAATCATTGAGAATATCATACCATGTGTTGGGTATAGTCTCTTTATTATCAATACTGGTTCAGAGTAATACTAAATATTTCTAAATCTTTTTTATCTAACTGCCCCCACATTATTTTAACTTAGCCTTAACTATTGGTAGTTTATATCCATTTGAATAATTTAACGTAACTTGTGTACTCGATAATTGGAGTCTTGATATAAGCCACCTGTTACTTGGGTCCCATTATGCTTTTATATCCAACGTATTATCTGTATAGTTGGGGCGCCCGAGGAGCGCCTTTGTCTATGGGGCTCGTTGCGCTGGTTTGCTATTGTCGCGGCGGGAGTTGGCGCGTGCGCGTTTGCGCACGTTCTGCCAGTCTAGGTTTCCTAGTTGTGGCGCACGGGGCTGAAGTGAATTACTTATTACTTCCGTTCTTGTTCACTATCCCGGTTTGGTCACTCTCCCGATTTGTCACTTCCGGTTTGGTCGTAACGGGAGGCGCGCTGTAACATGAGGTTTTTGGCGTTATTGTTTTGCTATTGAGCATGTGCAAGGACTTTACTCCTGTATCATTGTGAGTAAAGTGGCAATGGATTGGCTGATAGTTTATTTGGTTTAATAGGGGTTGGTATATAATTATATACTGTCTGGCACTGTTAATTTAATGCCTCATCAATCCATCAACTGGATCATATCATCTCTCATCACAGATTATAATTAAAACCCCTGATGAACCAATCTGGGAAACGGCGACGGACTTATGTCTGGTGTTTCTTTATGTATGTTACTGTATAATTTAGTTTAGTTAGGTACGTCCGCCGAGAGTGGGGTCGCCCTTTTCGGATGGCGATGCTCTGATTCTGGATAGTGACTAGTAATGAGGTGAATAGCGATAGTGCTTTTTATTATATTAATATACCGTCCGCAATGGGGCAACGGAGTCTACTGTGACAAGGTCTTCAGAACCGTGAGTTTATGACCCATTTTCCTCCCTCTTATAGAAGGGCACTTCTCTGCTAATAGGTATTTGGTACAATGTCTTTTTTGGCTGTGATTTAGCTGACATTGTGTCCACTGCATTTTGTATTTTAAGGTACTGATATACAACCGGTTACTATATTACAAATACAGTTTGCTATATTTGTATAGTGGCTATAAGTGTGAGGCATTTTAAAATATAAAGGGATAATTATTTTAATGCAATATCTATTAAAGATTATTGTTTTAGGAATTTTTCTTTTGATCTATAATAGATCTACCAAAGAGAATCATGAATAATGTACCCCAATATGTCTCTGATTTTATACAAAGGCAGTAAGAGGATTCTTCTTTTCCATACAACAGAAACCTGACAATAAAAATGCAAATCTTGAATCAAAAACCACTCTTGTACAAAGGTTTTTTTTCCTAGACATTGCTTCAGCAGAAATTCCCTGGATACCCGGGTTTGTGTCCATGCACCACACTCTGTTGGGAGTACTCTACTTACATTAAGTTAGGGATGCTTGGATTTTGGTTGAAATTTCAGGATGAACATAAAATTTCATGAACATTTTTTTTTAAATCAACTAAGTGAGCCCTTCAGGGGCATGTCTAATGGATTTATGGACTTATAGTGGTCTGCAGTGACGAGCTGCTGAGGACACCAGATCTGTAGCTATAGTGAATAGTGCTGTAAGTCTATCAAGACTATCAAGTCTACAAGGGGGTTTTCCCAAAAAGTCATTTTGTTTAGGCATTTGTCAAGGCACATGAAAGTGAAAGATCAAACCCGCCCCAATGGTGGGGAAACCAAAAACAGCAAGTTCCCCCACAAATCAAACAAATGGGGGATCGTGGCAAATTTTAAACAGGCCACAATTGGGCGAGATACTGTATTTCTAATAAGGGGGAAATTTTGGGGTTTCAGATCAGTTTTTAAAAATTCCTCCCGATTTTCCCCCTCAGATTACATTCGGGAAAAGGAAAAAATCTTTTAGGGATAGACTGGTGCTTTTTTTTATATATCCACCAAAAAAAACCCGGGGACCTTTGGTTTTGGGAATCGACAACCACTAGGAAACCTTTCGGTGGGGGGACAACTGTGTGGCATGCCCCATTTATTAGCAGTCAAAGATTTTCCCACTGTTTTTAAATAAAGGTTTCGAACTTTTGTGAAGAAAAGATTTTTCCAACTGTAAAAGGGGAAGGGATCATTTTTTTTAAGAAAGTTTCACTTGCCCGTTGGGATATTTTGGGAAAAGACTAAGAGAAAATTTTAGAAAAACAAAAAGTTGGGGACCCTTTTAGGGGACATTAGGAAATAAAGAGACACACCGATAGCTCGACATGAAAGTAAAAGTCAAAAAAAGATCCAACAAACCTAAATTTTCCCGATCATTGAGGTCGTGAGGAAATCCCCCTCGGGGGGGGGTGATTGGGATACAAGACTGTTTAAAAAAAAAAGCCCCCAAAAACGGAGCCCACCTGTGACAAGGTCTTTTTAAAACCCCGTGATTTTTTTGACCAAAAATTTTTCCCCTCCCTCTTATAGGGGCACTTCTCCTGCTAATAGGAAATTGGAAAAAACAATGTTTTTTTTGCTGTAAATTAGCTAGACATTCCCCCATTTTGCTTTTGTTTTTTAGGTACTGATATACCCCGGGAAATTTTTTACATAACATTTTGCAAAATTTGTATAGTGGCATATGTGTGAGGCCATTTTTATATATAAAGGAAAAATTTTTTTTAATGCATATCCCATTAAAGATTATTGTTTTAAGGGAAATTTTTTTTTTTGATCTAAATAGATCTACCAAAGAGAATCATGAAAAATGGGACCACCCCCAAATGTTCCTGATTTTATACAAAGGCATTTAAAAGGATTTTTTTTTTCCAAACAAAAAGAAACCTTACCCAAAAAAAAAAAGCAAATCTTGGAAGCTTAACCAGCTCTTAGTACAAAGGTGTTTTTTCCCCTAGGGGGCATTGCTTTTCCCCACAAAAAAGAATATCTCTTGGGGTACCCAGGTTGTTTTTTGTCCATGCACCACAAATCTGTTGGGAGTACTTTTACTTAAAATTAAAATTAGGGATGCTTGGAATTTTGGGTTTAAAATTTTAGAAAGAACAAAAAATTTCATGGGAAAATTTTTTTTTTTAAAAAACAAATAAGTGAGGCCCCCTTTTTAAGGGGATGTCCCAATGGATTTTATGGGCTTAAAAAGGGCTGCAGTGACGAGCTGCCCGAGGACAAAACCAAAATCTGTAGCTAAGTGAAAAAGTGGGTTTTAAGTCATCAAGAGGGAAACAAACAGCTTTTTTTTGCTGTAGTTTACATGAAGGGGCTTTATGAACCCATACAGGAGGGGATATCAAAGGAAAAGGTAGGAAAAACGGGTTTTAAAAAGGGCAATATTTCAATGTGACTTGTTTTTTTCAAGAAACCTTTAAAATAAAAAGAAATTCCCTTTTTATTAGAGAAAACCCCCCTGCGATCTCTAACAAGGACTTAAGGGAAAATTCACAACAGTGTTTGATCCCAAAATCGGGCCCAAAAAATGAGGGGGTCAATTTGAAATGGGATTTAAAAAAGTCCCCCTTAAAACAAGATCATAATTTTTATATCATGAGATCAAGACAACACCTTAAAGTTGATCAACAGTAAGATCAACAGGTCAGCTACCGGTCAGGTACTATTGCTGTTCGTATAGCCCCAGATCACGCTGATGTAAAGAGTAATGAATGGTTCTACGTGACACTTGGTTGCCTCTCAGCTCTCTTAAATGTGCCAGGAATTGTTTTGGATTCATCATCAGGGTTACAGGCCAAGGTTTTCAAAAAACGGGCATCAGTGTGTGATGTAGCCAAAGGACGTCCACTTCTTTTTCCCTTTTTGTGACTCTTTCCCCGCCCCCTCTGTATCTCTGTTTTCAATCTTTCCCAATGATTTCCCTGTGGAAACCCTAAGCTTAGTGGCCACTTCCATCTGAGAAATTCTGCTTGAAGCCTCTCAAGATGAAGAAAAGTTTTATCAGTTGTAAGGGGTTTTCTTGGCTTCAAAAAGTGAACAGCAAAGATGAGGGGGACGCTTAAATCCCCAATTTTAAAATTTATTTTCCCCAAATTTATGGGTGATTCAGGGATCAAAAATCTTTTTGCATTTTTTCCATTAAGCTCCTTCTTGAAATCCCCAATTTTTGGCAAAAAGTACTTAAAAATGAACATTGGGCATGTGCTTTTTTAAAGGGGTTTTCCCCACTCAAGGACTTTTTTTTTTTTTGGGTTTAAAAATCTTGCAAAAACAAATCACTTTGCAATATGGGGTCCCCTTAACCGTGTCTTGCCTATTCCCCAGATCCCCATTTTCAAAATCTACAAACCTGTTTTATTTTCTCTTGTTTGACCTTCCAAAACGATGGCAAACCCTAGCTCAGACCCCGGGTTTCCCCGGCAGCTCAACACGGGGAGGCCAGTAAAGCCAATAAATTTCCCTTTAAAAAATGCCCCCAATAAAAAATTTAAAAAAGGGAAATGAGGGCTGAATCAATTATGACCCAAAACCCTTTTAAAAGAAGGGCCCATTTAGTGCATTTTAAAAAAAAATTTTAAGAAATGTTTTAAAATTTTATCGTAAAAATCAATAAAAGCCCAAAAACGCTATCCCTTTTTCTATAAGGGGATCACTCTTAGGGTATGTCCCACCTGCATTTAGGGCAAAAAAAAAAAGGGCCCAAAAACGGCCGTTTTTTTTTTCTGATGCAAGGACCGTGGCTTTTTGCACGCTTTTTTTTACAAAAGCCGCCCCGGTTTTCCCTTTTCCTTTTCCCCGACGTCCCCCATACAATTTTTTAAATTTTGTGGGAAGACGTCCCAAAAAGACAAGAAACGCCCGGGGTATTATAAAACATGTTTATAATATGCCGCTTTCCGGTAGACGGGGAAAAGAAAAGACGAGCTGTGTATACAGGGGAAGCTTTGCTTTTTTTATTGCCCGGGTATGGGGCTTTCACCCCAAAGATCGTACTTTCGGCGCTTTTAAAAAATAAAAAAACGCCGGAGATACGATCGTTTTTCCCCCTTTTTCAGTGGTTTGGGCAACCTTACACTACTCAGAAAAACTGTAAAAAAAAAATACATGACATTTCCCCTTCCCATCTTTAAAACTTTTCATGGCCCTGACTTACTTTGCAAAGTTTTTCCCTCAAAAAGGGGTTTTTTGGGGGACCAATAGTGTTGAACTGAGGTGCCTCGGCACCCTCCATTGGTTTACAGTAACCCTGCAAAAAGTGTCTTTTTTCATGTTTAATGAGTAAATGCATTCAAAAAACACATAAAATTGTATGCAACAAAAAATGCATGCAATTTTTTTAATGAGCCCAAAATTTCACCTGAGATCATTATAAAAAAAAAGTTTTTTTTTTTTAAAGTGCATGTGTTTTTAAAAAATGTTGATATGTTTTTTAAACTTCCCCTTTTTTACTAAAATTATGTTTTTTTTTTGAAGAACAAAAAAACTTTGAAGCAATGAGAATTTATCACAAACTTTTTTTTCCATAATTCTTGCACAATGTGTGGACAAAATAATGGGGTAAATGCTTTAAAGCACATTTATTATATGTTTTAGACAATTTCTAGACACTTCTGAGCCTCATCCAACAAAGGGTTGTGGCCTCAATGAAGAGGTGTGTCTCTGCAAACAGGGGCTTGGCTTAAAGTTTAAAAGGGTTTCAAGTTCAACACCATATGTCAAAAAAAAATTTGGCAAATCTCTACTGCAGTTAGTGGAATAAAGTAAACTTAGACAGTCTAGTCCAACTTTATACTTTCTAATAGTTAGACAGTATTGATAAATGTATCCCATTGTGTGAACCCAGCCTCATATACTCAAGATTTGTACTTCATCTTAATCTAAAAATTATTTTATGTACATCTCTAAGTAACAAGTTGGAAGTGATTTTACCTGTTTAAATAAAACAAATGAATATTTATTTATGTATTTATTTATTTATTTGCCTAATAAGCAATCATTTTAAAACCCTTAAAGGGGTTGTCTCACTACATTGATTCATCTTACCTCAGTCCTGTTTTCTTGGTTTCACTTTGAATTCAGGGGCGTGTTTACCGCCTTCTACTAGGCTCATAGAAGCCAGGTCTGTGCTATACAACCCGTGCGGGCGCCATCAGTAGATCAAACAGGTCTGTCTATAGGCCCTGGGGATGATGCAGCCCATACAAAGGGGATACTAAATAGGTAGGCACTGTTAAGACCATATTGTAAAGTGACTGTTTTTGCAAGCTTTTTATAAAAAGCTATCTTTTTAGGAGAAAAATCCCTTTAAATAAAAGTGAAAAATGAGTTTTCAAGATAGAAAAAGCTCCTATCATCTAAATCTTACATGTAAAGCTTGGATTGATTTCCAGAAAAGCTTATAGGAAACGATTAAAACAAGTGCATTATCATCAGTGTTTTTATTTAATACACAGTACCAGGAACATAACCTTTGAATTGTAAAACTTTCTGTAAAAAGCAGTTATATTTACTTGCTATTATATGGAGCAAAGTACTTGTATTCATAGAAATTTTTATGTTTACTTATTCAATACACAAAGACTCCACATTATGCTGAGTGATTTAAGGGTTGTCTGGTTTTGAACATCCATTTCTAGATACTTTATTAAGGAGTTATATTAAGCTCCTCATCTATTATCTGTAGTGGAGAGCAGTTGCAAACAGCATTTATTACTTTTAAAGACATAACATGTCTTTGCATTACACAGATATTTTATTAGCTTGTGTTGAATGGAGTTCTGAAATGCTTCATATTCTTTTCAGTGGCACTGCATACAAATTGAACAGTAGCTTCCAAGGTCCCCACAATCACTAGTACCCGGGGCTTGATGGACCACGAGAACGGAAACCCCGTAGCTCTGACATGGTGGACCCATGGCCATGTTAGGCCTAGCTCTGCTTTTCAGGGACAAAGGCAGAGAAAGAAAGAGGGGGAAGGCAAGACACCAGAATTAGACCCTTTTGGCAGTGATATACATTATCTGTAGAGTGGGCTCCAAGAATTAACTTCACTGGTGGGTTCCGAATATCACCTCCAATGGAGGGTGCCGAGGCACCTCAGTTCAACACTATTGGTGCCCCAAACACATTGATGGCAAACTTTGCAAAGATAAGTCATGGCCATGAAAAGTTTTCAGATGGAGAAGATGCTTATGTCTATGTCCTGAACATTTTATAACTAAGCTCAGTACAAAGATTAACTGTAAAATGTGGTATTTATAATATTCTACCATGTAAAACAAAAGCTTCCATTGTGTCCTGACTTTCCATTATGTTTGGGATATAATGGAAGCTTTAGTTTTACATGGTAAAATATTATAAATATCACATTTTACAGTTAATCTGTGTATTGTGCTTAGTTATAGTACTGTTTACATGACATTAGCTTTTTCTGATACTAATATTATGTACTGTGCTTGACACTGGTACAGTTTTTATGCATTGAATCCAAAAATAAAAGTTGATCAGCAAATCCAAAACAATTTCAAAGATATTTGTGTAGATGCATGCTGGTGTGGCAGCAAATAAATGCAAAAACAATTAAATATCAGCATCATTCTACAGATGCTAAGAGACAATTAAAGTGAACATTGTAAAATTTTGAATGGGCGGGAAATTTTATTCTAAAAAAAATTTGGGCTTTCGTTTAGGAATTTCAGGGAAAATTTTTGGGTTTTGAAAGAATCGAAGTTTGGGGGGATTCGTGGGGAAAGAAGGTGTTTTTTTAAATTGGGGAAAAAAGGCCGCAAGCACATGTGTTTCATGTGGGGAAAAACTCTTGGGGAAAGAAATTTAACACCCCTCAATGACCCTGGCAGAGTGAACCCCAAATTTCAGACCGGGGGATTCTTTTGACATCACCGCATATATAAGTCAGGCGCGACGCTGGCTGCTAACACCTCTCTCTGTGCCGTGCTGCAGCTGGGAGTAGCCGAAATTTTCACAAAAAAAGAAATTTTTTTTTAACAGGATTTTTTTGGGGGGGTGTTTTCCCGCTTTTTTCAGAGAATGCCCCCTCTTCTTCTAATTTTTATTTCCCGTTTTGTGGGGGATTGAATTGAAGGGCAAGGTGGGTCCCAAATTTTGCTGCATATAAATTTTAAAAGCCATCTGGTCAGTTGTAGAGCACATTAAATATCCAAGGGTTGTCTAAGCCTGTATTTGCTTTTGTATTCAGTAACAGAAACGGCATTTTTACAAGCCACATACCAGTTAATTTTTTGCTGCTCATTTCTTTTGCGCAATTTATATCAAAGGGTTAATTAAGCGTGTTTGTGGTATTGTAGTCAGTAAAAAGAAACAGTGTTTTTAAACGGCAAAGACGAGGAAATTCTTCTTGGTGATTCCTGTAGCATAATTTATATCCGAAGGTTAATTAAGCGTGTTTCTGCTTTTGTAGTCAGTAAAATACACGGCGTTTTAACATGCCACATACCAGTTAATATTTTACTGCTTATCTCTTTTGCGCAATTTATATCCAAGGGTTAGTTAAGCGTGTTTGTGGTATTGTAGTCAGTAAAATAAACGGTGTTTTCAAATGCCAAAGACAACATTTTTCCTGGTGATTCCTGTAGCATAATTTATATCTTAAGGTTAATTAAGCGTGTTTCTGCTTTTGTTAGTCAGTAAAATACACGAGTTTTAACACCCACAACCAGTTTAATTTTTTGCTGCTCATTTCTTTTGCGCAATTTATATCCAAGGGTTACCCAATCCTGTTAGTGGGTTCATTTAGAGTCAAATACAGGGTGTGGGTCTGGGAGAAATGTGGCTCAGATGTGGTGGTCCATCCTGAAGCTGCAGCAACAGCAGCAGCAGCATTGCCCAGTGGCACGCATGCAATTGTAGCCAGTCAAGGCTCCACCACCTCTGCCGAAGGGAGCTGTTTCTCTTTGCCATCATCTCCTGGTCCAGATGCTCCTGCTCCTCCCTACTCATGGCGCCAGCAGTCGTTTTAAAGAGGCGATTTGCAAAGAGATAACAGTAATGCGTCCAACCATCCTAAGGTGCAGAAGCTGAAACCCTGTGCTCCCTGTCCAAGTTGTTTGGTACTTTTGGGAGTTTCCCTCCCTTTCCAAATGGTGGACTCCTGAACCGTTCAGAGGGAACTAATGGCTTGTGTCCCAGCCGAAGGTGGAGAGTTCCAAGCTGTAATTTATTTTCCAAAAAGGCAGTACCAGCGCTTCCCAAATATGTAGAACAGAAGTTAGGCCAGTCCTTGAGCTTATCGGTTTGTTCCAAGGTGCACGGCAGCGTGGACGTGTGAAGCTGTAACTACGGTTAGGGCCAGTACATGTCCTTTGCGGCCCACTGGGTGAATTTGCTTCATCCCAGCCACACCAACAAAAATGGAACAGGAGACGCCGCTTTCTCCTCCACATTGTTCAAACTGCTGCTCCTGCGCCAATGCCGCCTCCTACTCCTCCACCACCAACCCACCACCATCTCAGCCTCCACAAGTGCTGCTCCATCATACCACATGTGTAGGGCACAGCGATTTCACGCAGTTCTACACATGGCTTGCCTCAGCGAACGAAGTCACACAGGGCAGAAACTGCTCTGCGTCATGCAGCAAGAAATCGATGTGTGGCTTTCTCCGCGCCAATGCAAAAAACGGAAACATGGGAAAGGACAATTTGGGAGGAACAGGGGTCTGCGCATCACGGGGGAGGGATGGTCCAGCGCCCGCAGGCGCATGTGTTCAAAACTGGTTGTATAACACAATATCGTACAACGAGCTCTCTGGCCCAAAAAAGATCACGGGCGCAATAAAAATATTTTAAATTTAATAT